>NW_021024674.1:668666-697864 GCF_004153795.1 Camellia sinensis | reverse complement strand
TAAAAGGATAAAGTGTATAAAATTCTCTGGAAAGAGCAAGAATGAAACATTAACCAGAAGGCAAAATCTCAAACAGGAAAAATTCCTGCATATGCCCATTAAACTACATCTTACTCAGGCATGTGGATAGCAAAACATAAAGCCTTTATGCGCACATACATATCAAAAAAATTATTATGGATATAGATGCAAAAGCATAAAATTAGTGTTTTGAGAGAGAGAAGAGAGGAGAGAGAGATAAGCATGTTTATCCACCAGTTAATTATGAGAAGAGATTCTGTAAATCAAATCCACAACATTACTTTCGTGGTCTTAAGCTTCTTTTCAGCTCCTTGACCGCATTTAACATGGTTTTTAGTCGATTCATCCAAAGACACGCTGCACATTCAGCTTGCGCCAGGCACACCCTGATTCAACACGCTGCACATTCACCACTTTGACGTTCTTCATATATTCACAGAGGTCTCCCAACCTGAAGTCCTTACCACCCACATTCAATAACCTGATGCAAGGACAGACTGCTTAAAGCTATGATTGATTAAATTACCAAAAGGTCAAACCACAAGAGATTAATAACAAACACAACATTGATGGCCATTCTTGTTGCAATTGCAAATGTCATGGAATCTAATTAGTAGTAACGTAGGAGATATGATATATAAAATCTTCACACAGATTATAAAAAAGAAATTGGTCAGGGAAGTATCTAAACAAAATGCTGTGTGGTGACACTGTTTTTGCAGCTCAAACTTAGAGCAGTTTCCCATCTTCAAAAAAAAAAAAAAAAAACAGAGACAGTTGCCAACAAAATGTGCTTGTGCATAAGTGTGTCTATGTGAGAGAGGAGCCTTGCAATAGAACAACAACCAGAAAGTGGCCCTTGCAATAGAACTCTCTACTATTTAGAAACTATATTTCAAGTTGGGATGAAAGAAACAATAAATAAATAAAAAAAATAAACAGGCAAAGACTTGGACCAGAAATGTAATTATGTATACTTGATATATCTGAAGTGATTCAACCAACTAGAATATTGGAAACTTATTTTCCCACTTGTTGATCACATCAATGATTAAAATTAATACTGCTTTTGCCTAGGAGAAAAAACAATTATAACTAATTAATAGTGCATTTTGCCAATCATAGAGTGATCAACAGCCAAGTTACATCAAGAACAAATTAATCATGTGGAAAGGATACAGAAATTATGTCCAGACAACATCCATAAAATAAGAGTAAAGAAGTTTAATGCACTCCTAGAGGTTAAATGCTAATCTCACTCTATAATCAATTGCCGAGTTTCTAAAAATAGCTATCAAATATTTTGTCCTAACCTTTATCATCAAAGAAAATTACGCTTTATAGGCCAAACATTTATGAGATCAAAGATCATAAAATCAGCAAGTAAAAATATGATAATATCCAAAGATTAGGCATAAATTAACAGCATAGAAAATATACAAATGACAAAAGATGATATGTGAAGGAACCCGTTATTGTGCTCCTTTAAAGTTAATGAACCTGCATAACAAATTACACAGAATGAACCTAGAAAGTAACCATAAGTTGACCAACATTTAGCACCTAAAATAATAGGCTTCACACATAAAATGAGAAATGGTCATTGTATGCATAGAACTCAAATGGTTATTCCACCAGTTTTCTGGACATATTTCATGCATAGAACTCATCTCAATGTCCTTATCAGATTAAGCCAGAATGCAGAACTCTACATTTGTTGTATGCACAAATCATGAATTTTTCACAAATGATAGAAAATGAAGTGTATTCAACAGGAATCAAGTGAAATTAAGGAAACATTTTAAAGGAAAAACGATGGATGAAACTTCTGAAAAACTGTCCGTCTTTATGTAAATGCATTAAGTTTGTGTTTCATTACCTAATAAGACCTTCTATGAAACAACTTTTGAAGAAAGATATGCTAAAAGGGTGTACCAATTGGAGACCTACAAGACAACACAATATTATCTTGACAGGGAAAATGCTAAAAGGGTATCAATTGGAGACCTACCTGAAAAGGATTGAGTACAAGCAATTGAGTAATTGATGCTGATAGTCTCACCCCCTTCGTCTACATCTGACCTGCATCAATAGCAAAAGAAAATGAAGTTAACAAGGGAATTGCCTCATTGTCATCAACAAAATCGAGTTGCTATAAGCTTCTGAGCAGGGACTTTACTCTTAGGTGTTAAAAATTTTTTTCTTTACCTGGAATGAGAGAAAATCAAGCAATATCCTGAATTTATCATTAAGTGTTCATCACATTACAGAGCTGCTATCAGAACTAGTTTAATAATTCCGTTACAACAGGAAAATGCTGAATCAATACAAAATTACAATTATAATGGTGGCAAAAAAAGTGAAAAGAGCATCTGACATTCAGACATGCACAATCGAGAATATAGGCATGTAAACAGTAAAGAACAAAAATGTGTTGTCTTCTACATGTGAAGCACAAGTATAACCAATTTAATTCAGCCCCCCTCAAGGTAGAAGTGTGCTTCCAGATTAAATCAAAGAGAGATGTGCGACCAGATTATAAATGTAATTAATTATATACAGATTAATCCAAAAGTTGATGAATTACAAATTAATCCAAAGTTTTAGAGAAACTTCAGTGTTTATACTCCAATGCTCAACTGAATCCAAATTACAAATTACAGTGCTCTCTCAAGCAGTAAATTCAGAAATAGAGCAAGCGAGCAAGAGAGAGAGAGAGAGAGAGAGGAGAGAGAGAGTACGATTAAAGTTCATAAAACAAAGTAGACTATTCGCTGCCATTGGCCGTGTACCTGGATACCTGATGTATATTAAAGTTTATCAGTGTTCACCTACACTGCCAGATTGGATCTTCATTAATTATCTCTCATTACCCCAAGTCCTCCATGTAGCACTTTGCAAAATTGGGCAAGTTTTTATGGAGTGGGGGTTGCCCGTGCTTTTTTGCCACAATCATAAAGCACAGTCCCTGTAGTCCTTCTTTCTATAGCTTCTTTAGTTTGTTGTTTGATATGGTTTAGACTTTGGTTTTATTTTTTTTTATTTGTTTTGATGTGTTAAGGTATGCCCTTGTAGTTTTGTAATTGTGTTTTCTTTTGATATAAAATTTTAAGTTATGCAAACCTTCAAGCAAAAAGAACTTGACTAGAGAAATAGCACTACCAACCCATCTAGTAAACGCTAGAAGCCAGGCACTCTTATGTGGACACACTAGAAGTCTCAGATATCATAATTAATAAAAACTGGATCAAGAAAGGGGAATCCAAACCAAAAATGTAAGAAACAAGAAGAAAACTACAACAAAATTTATTTACAAGCAGTCTGTAACTTTTTAAAAATTCAAACGAAACAAAGTAATAATTCTGTTAAACTTTAAAAAATTCTAACTTCTAATTTGTTAATTTCGTTCTTAAATTTTTTGGTTTGAGTTAATTGGTTCAATTTCACACTATAGAGCACATTGAACTTGGAATAAGCTAGCTTCGTTTGTTACAAAACAAAGTCTAAGCAAGAGCACCAAGTGCTGGCCAAGCTACAGCCAGAGCTACAGCCTAAGTTGCAGCCACATACTTAGTTGCCACTGATGAAGGCAGAGCAACCCCAGCTCAAGACAGAGCTGCAGCAGCAGACCAGGTTGCAAACTCAATTGCAACAAAACACCAAGCCACAAACCCAAGCCACAATGGCTGCAGCCTAGGCCACAAGCTCAGAACAGAGCAATACCAACTGTAGCCTAGACCATTTCTCACAATGTTACTTGAATTGATTCATGTACAAGCCTCTAAAATCACCACAAAATTATACAAGTACTCCTAAAAATTCATTTAAATTACAGTCCACTTAAAGTACAATTAAGCGAGTTGGTAAGTGAGTATGTTTCTAGTTCGAATCTTCTTCTATTTGCTCACTAGTGATGGTGTGACTATTAAACCTCAAATTTATCATAATGAATGGGTCTAGATGAGTTCTCAATTTTAAAAAGAAAAAAAACTTAGGGTAAAAGCCCTTAATCCATAAGAAATCAGTTGTTTCAGTATTGAATCATTCCATGAGAAAAGCCCTTAATCCATGAGAATGAATGTTAAATCAAATTAAAATACCCTAAATCCATGAGAAATATCAGTGTCAAATCAAATAAACCCTAATTCCATGAGAAAATACCCTAAATCCTGAGAAAGTAGATGTTTGTGTTTAAATCGAATTAAAATGCCCTAAATCCATGAGAAAATATTGTTAAATCAAAATAATCCTAATTCCATGACAAAATGACATAAACCCATGAGAAAGTAGATGTTTCAATCTTACATCAATGGGAAAGTAGGTGTTTTAGTGTTAAATAATTAGAAGTAGGTGTTTCAGAGTTTAATCAAGAGATTCTTCAGATTATAGAGAGAAAAAATTGATTCTTCTATAAGTACAACAATGGTGAGCCCTAGGAGGAGCAGCGCTTGGGGAAGAGGTAGAAGGAATGCCGTGAGAGAGAGAGAGAGAGAGAGAGGAGAGCAAAAGAAATGAAGGAAAGTGAAAGAGGATTGAGGTTGAGCATAAAGAACTGAGATTGAGCTAATTCATGTGTAGCCAACAATGCTGTACAATTCTGTCCACAACTTTAGGACCAGAGAGAGAGAGAGAGCAAATACTACACACCCAAAAAAATTTCAATAATCAAAAAAGCTTCTATATAATGGATGAGAAATAAACCAACATAGATGAGCCCAAAATATCAAGCTAAGATTAATTAAAAATAATTTTTACTATATATTGTTGTAAAGCCTGAAGGAAAAGAATTTTACTCTTCAGTTTTAGAAGCCGTAGATGAACAGTACATGAAACTTGCAACCTAGAAATGACGGAAGAAAACGATTTCAATTTGCAAGGCAGAAATAACATTAAAGGAAAGGTACTTTGAGGATAATATTGAAAACATAATTCAAGTGCACAATATTTGCAGAAAATAACCGTCTATACTGACCAAGCAACAAACTCCTTCAAGTAGTCTTTAGCTAGTTTGGGTTATAGAATCTTACAATCTTTGCAATGATAACATCAGCATCACTTTCAAATGAAAAACAACACTTCATCCAAGATTGGAGCCAAGTTTTTGCAGCGACTGCACCAGTGTGCATAAAATTCCAACGGAACTGTTTAACAAACCTAACCACATATCAACATGAATTCGACTGATAACATGACAATCATTAAGATCTAATAAATTTTTCTTGGCTTCTGAACTCTAAATCAATTATACAAAAACAATCCAGAATTCTAATTGACATAAGGACCCCATAAAAGGCCAAACACCAATCCCAAGTTACTAATATGGATATGAACAAATAAAATGTAGAAAAAAACTACAGTTAATACATACCATTTTCCCCAGAGTTGAAAACATTGTCCTAAAGGTTGGAAGGCAACAATAAATTAATCATTATTTATAACTATATAGTAGTTGAAAAAGATTTATTATTAAGAAAATTAAAATAAATTCAGTAATATAACAAACCTATATGGAAAGTCATATTCATTAAAGGATTTAATTAACACAACACTAACATACCTGCCTTTGGGTTGAAGTAATTTACTACCACAAGCCACAAACTCCATGGGAGAGATCTAAATTGAACCTGTTTCTCCAACCAGAAAAGAAAAAAAAAAAAAAAGAACAAAAAAACAAAAAAACAAAAACAATAAAGAAAAAACCTAGCCATTGTAGCATTTTTATCAAACACCTAGTAAACACAATCAGAATATCATGAGACTTTTATAGTGTGTAGAATCAACAACAATCCATTCAATTCATGATTATATTGTTATAATATGAATATCATACTCAGAATATAGAACATGTTAATCATTATATTTTCCATATTTTTTTTCCCAAATTAAAATCATTCAAGTTGTTCATGGAACCTTCAAAGTAGAGAAGTTATAGAAATGTTAGAAGCAATGAATGGAATGATTTAATCTCATCTTGACCCAAACGCGTTGAAGACAGAGTAAGGGATAGAGAATGAGAAACAAGAGACCCGAATAGAGAGAGGGTAGAGAAAGAGGAACAGAGACTACAACTAACCTGGATTTCGTGGACGGTGTTGCGAGTTGGACGGTGTTCCTTTGGGAGTTGGACAATGGTGCGAGAGGTTGGGATTGTTGTTCATGTTCTTGGCTTTTCTACTACTACTGCTCACTTTGTTCAGCTTGAAGAACCAGGCGCGATGGATTGAGAGGTTGGGTTGAAGTTGCTTCACTGCACTGGTTGAAGAGATTGGGAATTTTGGGTTTGGGGTGGGGGAAAACCCGGCGGGAATGGGGGGAAGGGATTAGGGATTTTTGAGATGGGGATTTTGGGTTTGGGGTGGGAGAACCGAGCGGCAATGGAAAGGCAGGAGGGAGAATGAAATTTTTTTGGATTTTTTTTTTTATTTTCATTATAAATAAATTTTAAATAATAAATGACTTTTTTTTTTTTTTTGTAATAGAGGATGTCATTGCTAAAAAAAAAATAATTTTTATTAAAATAATTTTTTTTATAGTTAATGAATTTTTATTTTTATTTTTTCATTTTGTAAGGTTGAAAATTTATTTGTTTCATATTTATTTTAATAATAAAAATAAATTTTTTTTTTTTTATTGGTAGAAGTAGGGATAATATTTTCCATTAAAATAAAGTTAATTTTTTGTGGTTAATGTGGCATTTGCAGTGGTAATAATGGAATGGCATTTGCATAGTGGTGAATGTGGTAGAGAAGATGGGTGGTGAGAAAGAGATGAGTGAGAGACAGATAGAGAAGAGAGATAGAGAGAGAGAGAATAGTGATAAGTGAGAGAGAGACAAAGAGACAAAGAGATATAGAGAGAGACAGAGAGACGAGAGAGAAACAGATAGAGAGAGATATATAGAAAAATAGGAAGAAACAAAGAGATGAGCGAGAGATAGACAAAGAAAGAGAGCGAAAGAGATAAACAAAATATTTTCCACTAAAATTAAAGAATAATTTCTGTGGTCAATGAAAAATATTTTTCTGCGGCCTATTTTTTTTTTTTTGTTATTAAAATCATGAACTAATTTTTTGTGTAGAGGAGAGGGAGTAGTAGTAGTGGTGAAGGTGGTGGATAAGAGATGGTGGTGGTGGGTGTGGCGGCGGCGAAGGAGATTAATGGTGAAGGTTGTAGTATGGTAGAGTAGATGAAGTGGTAAGGGTGAAGGAGAGGTAATGGTAGATAGTAGGCAATAATGGTGAAGGTGGTGGATAAAGAGATGATGGTGGTGATGGTGGTGGTGGTGGTGGTAGCGAAGGAGATTAGTGGTGAAGTTGTGGTAGTGGTAGAGTAGATGATGTGGCAAGGGTGAATGAGAGGTAATGGTAGTAGTAGTGGTAATAATGGTGAGTGGCAATGGTAGTAGTAATGGTAGTCGTAGAGGTGAGGTGTGACAGTGGTATAATAGTGGTAGTGGAATGGCGTTTGCAATAGTGGTGAAGATGGTGAAGGAGATGGGTGGTGAGAGAAAGAGAGACGAGTGAGAGATAGAGGAGAGAGAGAGAGAGGGACAAAGGCAGAGTGATGAGCGAGAGAGAGACAAAGTGGTCGCTAAAAGTGCATTTTCTTGTAGTGGATAGATAAATCAAGAGGGAGCTTAGTAAATAGAGAAGACGGAAGAGAGAGAGTGAGCAACGCGAACACAGAGGAGAGAAGAGAAAAAGAGAGAGAGAGAGGGACAAAAAGATATAAAGAGATAGAAAGTGGGAGACAGAAAAAGAGACAGAGAGAGAAAAGAGATGAACGAAAGAGACAGAGAGAGAGAGATAGAGAGAAGAGAGATGAGCGAGAGAGACATAGAGAGGAGAAGAGATGAACGAGAGAGACAGAGAGAGAGATAGAGAAGAGAGATGAGCGAGAAAGACAGAGAGAGATGAAAGATGAGAGAGATAGAGAAAGAGAGATGAGCGAAGAGATAGGAAGAGAAAAGAGATGAGAGAAGAGATAGATGAGTGAAAGACACAGAGAGATAGATAGACAGAAAGAAAAGAGTGATGAATGAGAGAGAGAAAGAGAAAGAGAGAGAGGAAGATGAAAAATGGGTAAAAGATATAGACAAAGAAAGAGAGAAAAAAAAAGAGCGAAAATAGATAAACGAGAGAGAGACAGAGAAAGATGAGCGAGAGAGATAAAGAGAAGAGAGACAGAGAGAGAAGAGAGATGAGAGAGATAGACAGAAGAGAGATGATGACGAGAGACACAGAGAGAAAAGAGAGAGGAGAGAGACAAACAGACAGATGGAGAAGAGTGATGAGTGAGAAGAGAGAAAAATAAGAGAGACAGAGGACACAGAGAGAAAAGAGAGAGACAGACAGACAGAGAAGAGTAATGAGTGAGAGAGAAGAAGAGAAAGGTAGTATAAGGACGGTTTGTGATGCGCAAAATAGCGCGAATTTGAATGCATGGCAAAATGAAATGAGATGCGCAAGACTAGCGCAATTGAATGCATGGAAATGCAATGAGATGCGCAAACAATAGCGCGATGCGTTAGACAACACGAGTGCACAACGGCAGGTGCGATGCAGCAAAGATAGCGCGATGGATGCATGAAAATGCAATGAGATGCGCAAAACAGCGGAGTGTTAGACAACGCGAGTGCACAAGACCAGTGCGATGCGCAAGATAGCGCGATGAATTGTATGTAAAAGCCAATGAGAGCGCAAAACAGCGCGATGGTTAGACAACGCGAAGTGCACAAGAACAGTGCGATGCAAGATAGCGCATGGAAATGCATGTAAAATGCAATAGATGCACAAAATAACGCGATTGAATGCATGCAAAATGGCAATAAAGATGCGCAAAATAGCGCGATGCGTTTAGGACAATGCGAGTGCACAAGACAGTGCGAACGCAAATAGTGCCGATTGGAATGTATGCAAAATGCAATAAATGCGCAAATACGCGACTGCGTTTGACAACGCGAGTGCACAAGACAGTGCGATGCGCAAAGATAGCGCGGATGGAATGCATGCAAAATGCAATAGATGCATTAAAATAGCGCGAATGCGTTTGGATAACCAGTGCACAAGACAGTTGCAATGCGCGAAGATAGCGCGATGGATGCATGCAAAATGCAATAAGATGCGTTAAATAGTGCGAGCGTTTTAGACAATGCGGAGTGCACAAGACAGTTGCGATGCGCAAGATAGTGCGATAGGAATGCACTGCAAAATGCAATAAGATGCGCAAAATAGCGCATGCGTTTGAAACGCGAGTTGCACAAGACAGTGTGATGCGCAAGATAGCGCGAGAATGCATGCAAAATGCATAAGATGCGCTTACAATAGCGCGATGCGGTTGACAACAGCGACTGCACAAGACAGTGCGGATGCGCAAGAAGCGCGATGCGAATTGCATGCAGAAAGTGCCGAATAAGATGGCTGCAAAATAGCGCGATGCGTTTAGGACAACGCGAGTGCACAGCAGTGCGATCCACTACTACAAAAATAGTTAAAGATCACACTTTGACAAAAAAAAAGATTCTCACTTTTATTGGAGTGTGATAAAAAAAAATTAGATGATTTTTAATCACACTTAATTTGATTGAGGTGTGATAATATTTATTTTTTATGTCACTTTTCAATTAGTGTGATTATATATATATATTTTAATCACACCTTCTAATTAAAGTTGATATAATAATACCACTACTACTTTTTAATCACCAACTTTTAAACAAGTGTGATTATATATATATTTTTAATTCACACATTCTTAATTAAAGTTTGTGATTATTTATATATTTTTTAATCACACCTTTCGAATTAAAAGTGTATTATAATATACACTACTACTTTTTAATCACACTTTTAAACAAGTGTGATTATATATATATTTTTTAATCACACATATCTAATTAAAGTGTGATTTATATATATTTTAATAACACACCTTTCTAATTAAAGTGTGATTGGTATTTACACTATTACTTTTTAATCACACTTTTTAAACAAGTGTGATAATATATAATATTTTTAATCACACATTCTAATTAAAGTGTGATTATTTATATAATTTTTTAATCACACCTTCTAATTAAAGTGTGATTATATATACACTACTACTTTTTAATCACACTTTTAAATAGGTGTGATTATATATATATATTTTAACCACACATTCTAATTAAAGTGTGATTATTTATATATTTTTAATCACACCTTCTAATTAAAGTGTGATATATATACACTACTCTTTTTAATCACACTTTTTAAATAAGTGTGATTATATATATATTTTTAACACACATTTTAATTTAAATATGATTATATATTACATTACTACTTTTTAATCACTTTTAAATAAGTGTTAATATATATATTATATATATTATATATTTAATCCACTCCCTAAATAGGTGTGATTGTATAAAATATTTCAATTTGATTTTTTATATAAAATATTACAATTCCCAAATCCGCGCCTCTATTCTACCCATGATGATAGAGACGACTCACTACTAGAAAATGAGACGTTAGACACGGAACTTTTTCACCCCATTTTTTCATCTTCTTAATCTCTCTCTCTCTGTCTCTGTCTTTCTTCTCTTTCTCTCTCACTCATCACTCTCTCTGTCGTCTGTCTCTCTCTCTTTCTCTCCTGTGTCTCTGTCTCTCTTATTTTCTCTCTCTCCTCACTCATCACTCTTCTCCATCTGTCTGTTTGTCTCTCCCTCTCTCTCTTTCTCTCTGCCTCGTTCATCCTCTTCTGTGTATCTCTCTCATCTCTCTTCTCTCTCTGTCTCTCTTCTCTTTATCTCTCTCGCTCATCTTTCTCTGTCTCTCTCTCGTTTATCTATTTTCGCTCTTTTTTTTTCTCTCTCTCTTTGTCTATATCTTTTTACCTATTTTTTCATCTTCCTCTCTCTCTTTTCTTTCTCTCTCTCATTCATCACTCTTTTCTTTCTGTCTATCTATCTCTCTGTGTCTTTCACTCATCTATCTCTTCTCTCATCTCTTTTCTCTTCTCTCGCTCTCTCTCATCTCTCTTTTCTCTATCTCTCTCATCTTTCATCTCTCTCTGTCTTTCTCGCTCATCTCTCTTCTTTATCTCTCTCTCTGTCTCTCTCGTTCATCTCTCTTCTCTCTATGTCTCTCTCGCTCGTCTCTCTTCTCTCTATCTCTCTCTCTCTGTCTCTCTCGTTCACCTCTTTTCTCTCTATGTCTCTCTCGCTCATCTCTCTTCTCTCTATCTCTCTCTCTCTGTCTCTTTCGTTCATCTCTTTTCTCTCTCTGTCTCTTTTTCTGTCTCCCACTTTCTATCTCTTTATCTTTTTGTCCCTCTCTCTCTCTCTTTCTCTCTCTCCCTCTATGTTCGCGTTGCTCACTCTCTCTCTTCCGTCTTCTCTATTTACTAAGCTCCCTCTTGATTTATCTATCCACTACAAGAAAATGCACTTTTAGCGACCACTTTGTCTCTCTCTCGCTCATCACTCTGCCTTTGTCCCTCTCTCTCTCTCTCCTCTATCTGTCTCTCACTCGTCTCTCTTTCTCTCACCACCCATCTCCTTCACCATCTTCACCACTATTGCAAACGCCATTCCACTACCACTATTATTACCACTGTCACCACTTCACCTCTACGACTACCATTACTACTACCATTGCCACCACTACCATTATTACCACTACTACTACCATTACCTCTCATTCACCCTTGCCACATCATCTACTCTACCACTACCACAACTTCACCACTAATCTCCTTCGCTACCACCACCACCACCACCATCACCACCATCATCTCTTATCCACCACCTTCACCATTACTGTCACTACTACTACCATTACCTCTCCTTCACCCTTACCACTTCATCTACTCTACCACTACTACAACACCATTAATCTCCTTCGCCGCCGCCACCACCACCACCACCATCTCTTATCCACCACCTTCACCACTACTACTACTCCCTCTCCTCTACCACAAAAAATTAGTTCATGATTTTTAATAACAAAAAAAAAATAGGCCGCAGAAAAATATTTTTCATTGACCACAGAAAATTATCTTTAATTTTAGTGGAAAATATTTTGTTTATCTCTTTTCGCTCTCTTTCTTTGTCTATCTCTCGCTCATCTCTTGTTTCTCTCTATTTTTCTATATATCTCTCTCTATCTGTTTCTCTCTCTGTCTCTCTGTCTCTCTCTATATCTCTTTGTCTCTTTGTCTCTCTCTCACTTATCACTATTCTCTCTCTCTCTATCTCTCTTCTCTATCTGTCTCTCACTCATCTCTTTCTCACCACCCATCTTCTCTACCACATTCACCACTACTGCAAATGCCATTCCATTATTACCACTGCAAATGCCACATTAACCACAAAAAATTAACTTTATTTTAATGGAAAATATTATCCCTACTTCTACCAAATAAAAAAAAAAAAAAATTTTATTCATTAAAATAAATATGAAACAAATAAATTTTCAACCTTACTAAATGAAAAAATAAAAATAAAAATTCATTAACTATAAAAAAAATTATTTTAATAAAAAATTATTTTTTTAGCAATGACATCCTCTATTACAAAAAAAAAAAAAAGTCATTTTATTATTTAAATATTTATTTATAATGAAAATAAAAAAAAAAATCCAAAAAAATTTTCATTCTCCCTCCTGCCTTTTCCATTGCCGCTCGGTTCTCCCACCCCAAACCCAAAATCCCCAATCTCAAAAATCCCTAATCCCTTCCCCCCCATTCCCGCCCGGGTTTTCCCCCACCCCAAACCCAAAATTCCCAATCTCTTCAACCAGTGCAGTGAAGCAACTTCACACCCAACCTCTCAATCCATCGCGCCTGGTTCTTCAAGCTGAACAAAGTGAGCAGTAGTAGTAGAAAAGCCAAGAACATGAACAACAATCCCAACCTCTCGCACCATTGTCCAACTCCCAAAGGAACACCGTCCAACTCGCAACACCGTCCACGAAATCCAGGTTAGTTGTAGTCTCTGTTCCTCTTTCTCTACCCCTCTCTCTATTCGGGTCTCTTGTTTCTCATTCTCTACCCTTACTCTGTCTTCAAACGCGTTTGGGTCAAGATGAGATTAAATCCATTCCATTCATTGCTTCTAACATTTCTATAACTTCTCTACTTTGAAGGTTCCATGAACAACTTGAATGATTTTAATTTGGGAAAAAAAATATGGAAAATATAATGATTAACATGTTCTATATTCTGAGTATGATATTCATATTATAACCAATATAATCATTGAATTGAATGGATTGTTGTTGATTCTACACACTATAAAGTCTCATGATATTCTGATTGTGTTTACTAGGTGTTTGATAAAATGCTACAATGGCTAGGTTTTTTCTTTATTGTTTTGTTTTTTTGTTTTTTTGTTCCTTTTTTTTTTTTTTTTCTTTTCTGGTTGGAGAAACAGGTTCAATCTTAGATCTCTCCCATGGAGTTTGTGGCTTGTGGTAGTAAATTACTTCAACCCAAAGGCAGGTATGTTAGTGTTGTGTTAATTAAATCCTTTTAATGAATATGACTTTCCATATAGGTTGTATATATTACTGAATTTATTTTAATTTTCTTAATAATAAATCTTTTTCAACTACTATATAGTTATAAATAATGATTAATTTATTGTTGCTGACAGCCTTCAGGACAATGTTTTCAACTCTGGGGAAAATGGTATGTATTAACTGTAGTTTTTTCAACATTTTATTTGTTCGTATCCATATTAGTAACTTGGGATTGGTGTTTGGCCTTTTATGTGGTCCTTATGTCAATTAGAATTCTGGATTGTTTTTTTATAATTGATTTAGAGCTCAGAAACCAAGAAAAATTTATTAGATCTTAATGATTGTCATGTTATCAGTCAATTCATGTTGATATGTGGTTAGGTTTTGTTACACAGTTCCGTTGGAATTTTATGCACACTGGTGCAGTCGCTGCAAAAACTTGGCTCCAATCTTGGATGAAGTTGTTGTTTCATTTGAAAGTGATGCTGATGTTATCATTGCAAAGATTGTAAGATCTATAACCCAAACTAGCTAAAGACTACTTGAAGAGATTTGTTGCTTTGTCAGTATAGACGGTTATTTTCTGCAAATATTGTGCACTTGAATTATGTTTCAATATTACTCTCAAAGTACCTTTCCTTTAATGTTATTTCTGCCTTGCAAATTGAAATTGTTTTCTTCCGTCATTTCTAGGCTGCAGGTTCATGTACTGTTCATCTATGGCTTCTAAAACTGAAGAGTAAAATTCTTTTCCTTCAGGCTTTTACAACAATATATAGTAAAAATTATTTTTAATTAATCTTAGCTTGATATTTTGGCTCATCTATGTTGGTTTATTTCTCATCCATCAATATAAAAGCTTTTTGATTATTGAAATTTTTTTGGGTGTGTAGTATTTGCTCTCTCTCTCTTTGGTCCTAAAAGTTGTGGACAGAATTGTACAACATTGTTACTACACATGAATTAGCTCAATCTCAGTTCTTTATGCTCAACCTCAATCCTCTTTCTCTTTCCTTCATTTCTTTTGCTCTCCTCTCTCTCTCTCTCTCTCTCTCTCTTATTTTTTTAGTATCTAGATTGACAAGTTTGTGGTTTGTTTAAGGTATGAATCTTTCAATTTTTTCTCTCTATAATCTAAAGAATCTTCTGATTAAACTCTGAAACACCTACTTCTTAATTGTTTAACACTGAAACACCTACTTCCCATTGATTTAACATTGAAACATCTACTTTCTCATGGATTTATGTCATTTTTTCATGGAATTAGGATTTATTTGATTTAACACATATTTTCTCATGGATTTAGGGCATTTTAATTCGATTTAACACTCAAACATCTACTTTCTCATGGATTTAGGGTATTTTCTCATGGAATTAGGGTTTATTTGATTTGACACTGATATTTTCTCATGGATTTAGGGTATTTTAATTTGATTTAACATTCATTCTCATGGATTAAGGGCTTTTTCTCATGGAATGATTCAATACTGAAACAACTGATTTCTTATGGATTAAGGGCTTTTACCCTAAGTTTTCTTTTCTTTTTAAAATTGAGAACTCATCTAGACCCATTTCATATGATAAATTTGAGGTTTAATAGTCACACCATCAACTAGTGCGCAAATAGAAGAAGATTCGAACTAGAAACATACTCACTTACCAACTCGCTTAATTGTACTTTAAGTGGACTGTAATTTAAATGAATTTTTAGGAGTACTTGTATAATTTTGTGGTGTATTTAGAGGCTTGTACATGAATCATTCAAGTAACATATGTGAGAAATGGTCTAGGCTACAGTTGGTATTGCTCTGTTCTGAGCTTGTGGCCTAGGCTGCAGCCACTGTGGCTTGGGTTGTGGCTTGGTGTTTTGTTGCAATTGAGTTTGCAACCTGGTCTGCTGCTGCAGCTCTGTCTTGAGCTGGGGTTGCTCTGCCTTCATCAGTGGCAACTAAGTATGTGGCTGCAACTTAGGCTGTAGCTCTGGCTGTAGCTTGGCCAGCACTTGGTGCTCTTGCTTAGACTTGTTTTGTAACAAACGAAGCTAGCTTATTCCAAGTTCATAGTGCTCTATAGTGTGAAATTGAACCAAATTAACTCAAACCAAAAAATTTAAGAACGAAATTAACAAAATTAGAAGTTAGAATTTTTTAAAGTTTAACAGAATTATTACTTTGTTTCGTTTGAATTTTTAAAAGTTACAGACTGCTTGTAAATAAATTTGTTGTAGTTTTCTTCTTGTTTCTTACATTTTTGGTTTGGATTCCCCTTTCTTGATCCAGTTTTTATTAATTATGATATCTGAGACTTCTAGTGTGTCCACATAAGAGTGCCTGGCTTCTAGCGTTTACTAGATGGGTTGGTAGTGCTATTTCTCTAGTCAAGTTCTTTTTGCTTGAAGGTTTGCATAACTTAAAATTTTATATCAAAAGAAAACACAATTACAAAACTAACAAGGGCATACCTTAACACATCAAAACAAATAAAAAAAAATAAAACCAAAGTCTAAACCATATCAAACAACAAACTAAAGAAAGCTATAGAACCAGAGGACTACAGGGACTGTGCTTTATGATTGTGGCAAAAAGCAGGGCAACCCCCACTCCATAAAAACTTGCCAATTTTGCAAAGTGCTACATGGAGGACTTGGGGTAATGAGAGATAATTAATGAAGATCCAATTCTGCAGTGTAGGTGAACACTGATAAACTTTAATATTACATCAGGTATCCAGGTACACGGCCAATGGCAGCGAATAGTCTACTTTGTTTATGAACTTTAATCGGTACTCTCTCTCTCCTCTCTCTCTCTCTCTCTCTCTTGCTCGCTTGCTCTATTTCTTTCGAATTTTACTGCTTGTAGAGGCAATGTAATTTGGTAATTTGGATTCAGTTGAGCATTGGAGTATAACACTGAAGTTTCTCTAAAACTTTTGGATTAATTTGTAATTCATCAACTTTTGGATTAATCTGTATATAATTAATTACATTTATAATCTGGTCGCACATCTCTCTTTGATTTAATCTGGAAGCACACTTCTACTTGAGGGGGGCTGAATTAAATTGGTTTACTTGTGCTTCACATGTAGAAGACAACACATTTTTGTTCTTTACTGTTACATGCCTATATTCTCGATTGTGCATGTCTGAATTGTCAGATGCTCTTTTCACTTTTTTGCCACCATTATAATTGTAATTTTGTATTGATTCAGCATTTCCTGTTGTAACTGGAATTATTAAACTAGTTCTGATAGCAGCTCTGTAATGTGATGAACACTTAATGATTAAATTCATGGATATTGCCTTGATTTTCTCTCATTCCAGGTAAAGAAAAAAATTTTAACACCTAAGAGTAAAGTCCCTGCCCAGAAGCTTATAAGCAACTCAGATTTTGTTGATGACAATGAGGCAATTCCCTTGTAACTTCATTTTCTTTTGCTATTGATGCAGGTCAGATGTAGACGAAGGGGGTGAGACTATCAGCATCAATTACTCAATTGCTGTACTCAATCCTTTTCAGGTAGGTCTCCAATTGATACCCTTTTAGCATTTTCCCTGTCAAGATAATATTGTGTTGTCTTGTAGGTCTCCAATTGGTACACCCTTTTAGCATATCTTTCTTCAACAGTTGTTTCATAGAAGGTCTTATTAGGTAATGGAAACACAAACTTAATGCATTTACATAACAGACGGACCAGTTTTTCAGAAGTTTCATTCCATCGTTTTTCCTTTAAAATGTTTCCTTAAATTTCACTTGATTCCCTGTTGAATACACTTCATTTTCTATCATTTGTGAAAAATTCATGATTTGTGCATACAACAATGTAGAGTTCTGCATTCTGGCTTAATCTGATCAGGACATTGAGATGAGTTCTATGCATGAAATATGTCCAGAAAACTGGTGGAATAACCATTTGAGTTCTATGCATACAATGAACCATTTCTCATTTTATGTGTGAAGCTATTATTTTAGGGTGCTAAATGTTGGTCAACTTATGGTTACTTTCTAGTTCATTTCTGTGTAATTTGTTATGCAGGTTCATTAACTTAAAGGAGCACATAACAGGTTCCTTCACATATCATTTATTGTCCATTTGTATATTTTCTATGCTGTTAATTTATGCCTAATCTTTGGGATATTATCATATTTTTACTTGCTGATTTTATGATCTTTGATCTCATAAATGTTTGGCCTATAAAGCGTAATTTTCTTGATGATAAAGGTTAGGACAAAATATTTGATAGCTGTTTTTAGAAAACCTCGGCAATTGATTATAGAGTGAGATTAGCATTTTACCTCTTAGGAGTGCATTAAACCTTCTTTATCTTATTATGGATGTTGTCTGGACATAATTTCTGTATCCTTTCCACATTATTAATTTGTTCTTGATGTAACTTGGCTGTTGATACTCATATGATTGGCAAAATGCACTATTAATTAGTTATAATTGTTTTTTCTCCTAGGCAAAAGCAGTATTAATTTTAATCATTGATGTGATCAACAAGTGGGAAATAAATTCCAATATTCTAGTTGGTTGAATCACTTCAGATATATCAAGTATACATAATTACATTTTCTGGTCCAAGTCTTTGGCTGTTATTTTTTTTTATTTATTTATTTTTTCTTTCATCCCAACTTGAATATAGTTCTAAAGTAGAAGAGTTCTATTGCAAGGGCCACTTTCTGGTTGTTGTTCTATTGCAAGAGCTCTCTCTCCCTCACATAGACACAACTATGCACAAGCACATTTTGTTGGCAACTGTGATATATATGAAGAACGTCAAAGTGGTGAATGTGAATCTGATTCATAATAGCACAAGCACATTTTGTTGGCAAGTATTAATTAGTTTATTTATTTATTTATTTTTTAAGATGGGAATCTGCTCTAAGTTTGAGCTGCAAAAACAGTGTCACCACACAGCATTTTGTTTAGATACTTCCCTGACCAATTTCCTTTTTTCATAATCTGTGTGAAGATTTATAATATCATATCTCCTACATTACTACTAATTAGATTCCATGACATTTGCAATTGCAACAAGATGGCCATCAATGTTGTGTTTGTTATTAATCTCTTGTGGTTTTGACCTTTTGGTAATTTATCAATCATAGCTTTAAGCAGTCTGTCATTGCATCAGGTTATTGATGTGGGTGGTAAGGACTTCAGGTTGGGAGACCTCTGTGATATATATGAAGAACGTCAAAGTGGTGAATGTGCAGCGTGTTGAATCAGGGTGTGCCTGGCGCAAGCTGAATGTGCAGCGTGTCTTGGATGAATCGACTAAAAACCATGTTAAAATGCGGTCAAAGGAAGCTGAAAAGAAGCTAAGACCACGAAAGTATGTTGTGGATTTGATTTGCAGAATCTCTTCTTCATAATTAACTGGTGGATTAAACATGCTTATATCTCTCTCTCTCTCTCTCAAACACTAATTTTATGCTTTTGCATCTATATCCATTAATAATTTTTTGATATGTATGTGCTGCATAAAGGCTTTATGTTTTGCTATCCACATGCCTGAGTAAGATGTAGTTTAATGGGCATATGCAGGAATTTTACCTGTTGAGATTTTGCCTTCTGGTTAATGTTTCATTCTTGCTCTTTCCAGAGAATTTTATACACTTTATCCTTTTTTTCTGTTACCAAGATTTTATTTAACTCAAAAGCTCTAATTAATGTTATTGGCACATTTGTGGTTTCTTTTCCTTTGAAACTTTGTTTAAAGTTATATATGACCAGAACCTGTATAAGTGTACAATGTAAATTTTCAGAGTAGAGTTCTGTTGAATACTTGGTTATTTTTATAAAGGTCATCCATATTTTGCATCCTTGGTGTTAATGTAAAGGTGGTTTCTCTCTTTACAATGTAATCCATGACAAACTAATTCACGAGATCACTCAAGTCATCATGCAGAGGATTTATTACCTTGAAACAATGCAGACTAAGTTAGAATGAATTATTATTTTTAGAACATTGCTTATGAAATACACATGCTTAAATGGTTTGTGTGTTTGCAGCTGCCATCTGTGTTTCTAAGTTACATTTTTATGCTTCCAAAATGATTAAGATCAAGTAGAAATGATTAATGTTCTTATTTTGGTTTGCTGAATTAACTTTTTAGTTTATTCATATGCATCAGCGGTTTCTGAATTAATTTGTGTTTTCATTTTTCAGGTCAGAAATTTTTTGGAGGGATGCAAAATATGGTCCAAGAATTAAAGAACTTAGTTTTTTAAGTTTTTTCATTTTTTAATATATGTAAGCACAGATAATTTTTTTTATTTAATTCCTTTGTATATAGTTTTGAATATTTAATTTCCATTTATGAAATATATGACGTTATTCTATTCAATATGTGGTTATGATTCAAAATATAGTATATAGTGTGTATTACATTATTCAAATGTGCATACAAAAATAATATTGATTATTTTTCAAATATGTAGCACCTTTTTTTTATCACAGATTTTATTAGTTATTAATCACACTTAAAAGATGTGATCTAAATGTTATTAACACACTTAAAGATTGATGTGATGTAAATATTTTAATCACACTTAAAAGGTGTGATCTAAATGTTATTAATCACACTTAAAAAGTGTGATTAAAAATGATCATTTTTAATCACACTTCCAAAGATCACACTTAAAAGGTGTGATTAAAATATTTTTAATCACACTAAAAGGTGTGATCTAAAGTTTTAATCACACTTAAAAGGTGTGAACTAAAGTTTTTAATCACACTTAAAGGTGTGATCTAAATATTTTTAACCACACTTAAAAGGTGTGATCTAAATATTTTAATCACACTAAAAGGTGTGATCTAAATGTTTTTAACCACACTTAAAAAGGTGTGATCTAAATATTATTAATCACACTTAAAATGTGTAATGAAAGCATTTTTTAATGACACTTAAAAAGTGTGATTAAAAATGATCATTTTTAATCACACTCCTAAAGACCACACTTTAATAAAACTGTGATTAAAAAACATACATCACACTAAAAAAGTGTGATCTTTATCTATATTTGTAGTAGTGAATGTGGATTATATTAAATCTGGTGATAATCTTGCAGATCCATTAACTAAGGTCTTTAGCAAGAGATAGTGTCTAGAATACATCGAGGGGGATGGGGTTGAAGCCTATTGAATATAGTAAGAACCATGTTATAGGATACTCAACCTAGGGACCAGAGATCCTGTAAGTGGGTTCACAGAGAAAAATGATCATATGATGACCGTGAGAAATGCGCTAAATTACTTTTTACCCATCCGTATGATGTAAATGCATTTATCCTGTAACATTGTAGAGGTTGAGTTATTAAAAACTTTTAATGAATTTCTGTAGCTCTTATTGAGTGGGGTGTCATAGTTACAGGAGTAACCTTGACAAAATTCACCTATGTGAGTTGTGTAGTGGGGCCGCTACTTATGAGATTTGGGCTAATTCTCAAACACACTCATGAATCCTGGGATCGCACAAGGCCGTAATGTGCTAGCTCTTAAAGCTTATGTGAACACCGGGAATATTATGTGTGTGCAATAATTATTTATTTCCCTTAAGCAGTCATGGTTCAATGCTGAGCATACTATTGGCTCTGGACTAGCTATTATTGTTTCACTAATGGAGGTTCAATGCAAAGCACACCTACCATGATGCATAATATCCTTCTTTGCCTAATAATCTCAGATTTTGCTACCTATAATATTAAAATAGGTGGGAGAATGTTAGCAGATATTTTAATATTATAATGTGTTATAGGTCTGATTTTCTTTTCTTTCCCTCCAAGTTTTCTTTACTTTTAAGTCAAGTTTTTCTTCTTCTCTAAGTCTTCCAAAACTTACCCACCAAGTCTCCAAGTTAAGTCTTCATTCTTATCCACCAAGTCTCCAAGAAAAACTTGGCCACCAAGAAAATTTGCCCTCAAAGTTACCTCTTCTATAAATTGAGCATTTCACATCTTTTATTGGTAGCTCAAGTTTCTATTTTGAGAGATTATCAGGCAAAGAAATAAAAGGTGTATGTGATGAAGCATTGGGTCAAACCAATTGTGCAGTATTGGTGAACCATACGACTTAGTTAGGCTGTTGTATCCTGGGGGGGACAAGTCATGGGTTTTTCTGCTGTACTAGTGTGAGGCTTTGCCTAACTGTAGAGGGCTTGAATCTCCTTAAAGAGAGCGAATTTCCCGCGCCTCAGTCCTTACAATAGTTATTGTAATTTTTTATTTGTATTTTTTGGTGTTTTATTTGTAATTATCACCAACATATTCTATAGTACGTTTAGATGCAGTTGACGCTGTTGAAGATATAAAATGCTAAAGTTGTCTCTCTTTTTAACAATTTAAGAGTTTAAATGAATTGATGGTTAATAATTTAATATGGTATCAGAGCAAACATTAAATCATGTGTTTAGTAAGAATTCGTAGAAGGGAAGAAGAATTGAAAGAAAAGAACAAAACGTTGCACTCTAATTGTTGCAGTCGATGGAAAATTGAAAGAGAGAAAGAAAATGTTGCACATTAGCTGTCATAATCTCGATGGACAATTTAATAAGAAAGAGAAAACATTGCATGTTGGTTGTCACAACCTTGATGGGCCTTTTTTGTACAGATAAAATACATATCATTTGTCCTTTCAAAAAATATTTTCATTATCATGAAAAGGTTTATAACTTAATGTATTAATGTATATCATTAACATGTAATTATTTTCTTAAAATTGGACTAAATTGATTTTTCAAGATAGTGACAAGAAGAGTTTACATAGCAGAAAGAAAATTGAAAGAGAAAATGTTGCAAATTGGTTGTCACAGTCTTGATGGAAAATTGAAAGAGAAAGACAAGACGTTACACGCTAGTTGTTGCAACTTTATTGGGCTAGTTTTAAATTTTTGTGTTTGATTAAGTTGAATGAAGGTAGAAGTGACTATTCAATCATAATGTTTATGTTAATTTAATTGATTAAAAAAAATTATAAAAAATATATTACAAATTGAATTATCATTCATCAATACAAGACAGTATTCATTTAATAAAAATATACTTTATTGTTTGTTGGCTATATAATTTATATAAGCCAATCCCAATTCAACATGTGGTATGGAAAGTGCAATTTGGGGAGGTAATGTAAATTGCCAACCATAGTCAGACACATGTCAACCCATACTATTAATAATGGGTTTGCGTAGCACTAGAATGATCGAGGGATATAAGGTGACGTGGCCTAACGGTTACTCACAAGGTTCAAATTCAAAATCAAGAGGGAAGCCTAACTGTAAACATGGCGTAGTGCGACTGACTGTGAGAGAGCACAATCAGCAATCATGGAGGGATATTTCGACGGTCAGGAGCCCACTTCGACGGTTATCATTAAGAAGTATAAATAGCAAAGAAAGCCCTAGAAAGGAGGATCCAGACTTAGATCAAAAAACCAGTTTTATCTACTTTATTTTCCTTTCCAGTTTTTTACAGTTCTTTACATTTCTGTACTTCAAATTCCTATATTGCACTTCATTCATAGGAGTAGTTTCAAATAACTTGTTACTGTAAACCTCTACGAGGCTGGATCAGATCATTGTAAGTTTTTCATTTTTACTTAATGAAATTCTACAATTGTTCTTCACTTAATTGTTGTTTACTAAATTCTCCTAAACAAGCCACCAATAAAAGTCCTCTTCATTGAGACTGAAAAAACTAAAGCACAATCGTCTGATAATTAGTTGGCAATTAATTTTCTGTAAGGACTAATTGATCTTTGCTGGCACGCTTAAAATTACAATGCTAACCTTCGAAAGCCAAAAAAGCCAACATATATTTTTGGCACACCCAGTGGGACTAATTGAAATGGCTAAACATAGGAGACAATGAGAAAATGAACGCCTAGAAGAAGGTGTGGAAGAGGAGGTAGAGGTACCTGATCTAGAGGATAATGTGATAACACATCCTATGGAAACACTTATCTCATCAGAACCTATGGTTGAATAGACCAGTAATCCAGAACATGCACCACGTGTCCAGAAAAGTGGACGAGACCATGGAATTAGACCATCTACTGTTCCATCTGCTCAGCCAATGAATCAATGGGGAGGCCTAGTAGATGCCATGGGACAGCAGTTAATGAACACAATGGAAAGATGGGCAATATCCTTTATGGATCAGATGAACACCCATCAACCAACTAACACAAAGCATATGGAGGAAATTTCAAATGTCCTTTAACAAAGATTGGCTAGAGATAAGCAGCCCATGCAAAGTAATGGACATACTAATGGTCATACTAGTAATCAAAATTATGAAAGACCATCACCTCAGTCTTGATATGAGCCTTTTTCGAGGCCTATAGTAAATCAAAATGCCTCATTACTTAACAGTGAAGCCATGCAAATTGGTGGATCTGGGCCAACACAAGAAAATGGCATGAGAATGTTTCCAAATCTCATGTTCGAAGCCATACCTGGCACAAGGGAGTTCACTAATCCTTTGTTCAAATTCACACCCGAGGGGTTAAAAAGGTTTCCTGCAATTGGAAGAGAAACAACATATGTTCCTCTTATTATAACACTTTTCGCAAGACAGGCTCAGAGGGGTCAACCATACCCTCAACAATAGCCATTACCACAGGGACAGCCAGTCCCAAATATACCTCCCTATAGACCAAGAGGATCTCAGGCACAAGGTTTTCCATCAAATTCTGTGTTTATTCCTCCAGTGGTAGTCCAACAAGCACAAAATATGGTTCTTAGGGACCAAATTGCTGATATCGTCAGAGAAATGTATGGACCTATGGCTCGGGGGGTTCAAACTCCTGTGTATAGGAAACCATACCCAAAATGGGTGAATAGGGTATATGAATAACCAAGGGGGTTTAGAATACCAGACTTTGCTTTTTTTATGGAAATGGAAACCAGTCAACAGTAGAACACATTGCTAGGTTCGCTGCCCAATGTAGTGAATTTACCAATAATAATTACATGAAGTTAAGACTTTTTCCAAATTCTCTAACTGAGGCATCTTTTGTATGGTATATTAATTTTACACCTGGCTTTGTCCAAACTTGGCAACAAATAAAGAAGGCATTTCGTGCCTAATTCTTCCAAACGAAGCCAGAAGTTTCTATGGCAGACTTGGCAAGGTTGAGTCAAAGGCTTGATGAGAAGGCTGTTCAATTTATTGCCAGATTCAAAAGAACACGAAACAAGTGTAGGGTCATTCTACCAAAGCCTGAATTTGTGAGATTGGCTCAAAATGGTTTAGAGTTTAAACTTCGAAAGAAGTTTGATTTAACTGAGTTTCGAGACTTAGTGGAATTAACCTATAAGGTGTCTAGATATGAATCATTACTTGAAGAAGAACAAGACCGAAGTAATGCATCATACAAGACTTATTATAGAGATCCTAATTATGAGATTGATGCAGTAGAGATCGTAGGGGAAGAGCTTGTGATCTGTGAGGCGTTAATTCACAAAGACACTATAATATATCACAATTTAAAAACAGAGACCTTTATAGAAAATACTCTTTCGATTTAACAAAGGCAGATGACATTTTTTTATCATTTGCTTGTAGCGAATTTCCTAAAGTTACCAAAAGGAGTTAAAATTTCTTCTCCAGAAGAACTTAAAGGGAAAATGTACTATAAATGGCATAATTCTTGGTCTCACTCAACTAAAAACTGTATTATTTTTCAGGACAGGATCCAAAAACAAATTCGAAAGGGGAGTTTAAAATTCCCAGCTAAAATAGAAAAAGCTATAGGGATTGACACTAATCCACTCCCAGAAATTAGAGAAGTTATAGCCAATGTTATTGTGCTAGACTTCCAGAACTTATCCTTGAAGGAATTGGAAGAGGTTAATGTGCAGATACATGTTGCTAGCCAGACCACTGTTAAAAAAGATACCAAAAGTTCACCAGTGAATAGGCAGGGCTTTGCAGGCCAAAGGGAGGACTCTAGTGAGGAGGCACTGGATGATGACTCTTTAGAGACAGCTGTCATGCAAAGAATGTGTCGCAGATGCAGGTTAAGTTATAAATGGTTAAAAGGGCTCCCAATTGATAGGAAGCAGTATTACAAGGATGTGCAGAGACATCCTAAACCAACCAGTGCCTACAATAAAAGGCCATACCCAACTGGTCCCAGACAGTAGCCATTCTTGGCTGGACCAATAGCCATTAGAGTGCATTCCAAGGGCAAGAGAACCCTAAATGAGTTCAGATCACCCAACTACTACATGGTGGAGGGCAATCATCTTGAGAGGAGGCCTGAAGTGGGTTCAAGTTATGAGATTAGAGCCAGATTAGCCTCCTAAAACAGCCTCACACAAGATGAAAAGTAGCCACCCTGATGGAAGGTTTGAATTAGGCTCAAGACAGGGGATCAGGGCCAAGTAGTGGTCTCCACAGAAAGCTTCGAAGCTGGTTTCAAAGGCAGAAAGAGATAGTTCAACAATTGAGCTAGTGAGTTCATGGGTACCTAGGGTTCCTAATTGGTTTGTCTTGCAGAATAAGCCTAAGGAAATGCTTACCTAGAGAAGTGTTGTTGGAGACCAGGGTAAGATGGTTAAACCTTCCTTGGTGACTCCAAATAATTGGGTGTTACTGAAGCATCCAAAAACAAAGGAACCAAATATGGTTTCAGTAATTTCTAGGTCCCAAATGAGGGAGATCCAGTGAAGGTACACTCAGTACCAAAAGGATCTGAAGAAAAGTGGAGAGAGTTCTTCATTGGCCTAGCCAAAAGGCCAGACAGAGGAAAGAGAAAGTCCAAAATTGGACCATAGTCTAAAATCGACTCCTTAGAACAGAAGAAGTTTCAACAAAGAGCAGTTGGCTAAAGTTCACTCTGAACTGAAAGCCAAGGAAAAATCCAGCTTAGTAGGTCTTGAAAAGGCTTTGATAGAAAGCGACAATGAGACAGAAGGAGAAGTTGACCTAGGCTAAAGGAAAGAGATGGTTGAGGAGGAGATGTTTGAAGCCTTCATGGCTGAACATATATTTTTGGTCGAAAAACCAGCAGGAACAGACCATTCGAAGGAAGTCAATAGTACTGAAGTGCCATAATGCAGCATGGAAGATGCTTCTGAGGTAATTAAACAAGTTAGCCTGGAAAAGAAACAAGTGCAACCAGTAGTTCAATTTGGCTCATTTCTCCCAGTGCCAGTGAATATGGTACATATACCACCATAGGAGTTCTAGGCTGAAGATGGAAACCAAGAAGGTTAGGAGATTAACCCTATTCTAGTTTCTAGTGAAGATTCATAAGTTAGTATGGTTCAAAATGAATTCGGTCCCAGTGATTTCTAGGTCCCAAAAAAGGAAGATCCAATGAAGGTACACTCAGTACCGGAAGGATCTGAAAGAAGGTGGAGAAAGTTCTTCATTGGTTCAGCTAAAGAGCCAGGTAGAAGGAGAAGAAGATTCAAAGTCAGACCATAATATAAATTCGACTCTTGCCGACATAAAGAGTTGTAACAGAGAGCAGTTGGCCAAAGTTCATTCCGAGCTAAAGGCCAAGGAAAGATCTAGCTTGGCAGGATTGGAAAAAGCTTTGATGGAAAGTGATAGTGAGATAGAAGATAAAGTCGTCCCAGGCCAAAGGAGGGGAATGGTTGATGAAGAAATGTTTGAAGCCTTCATGGCTGAACAAACATTTTTGGTCGAAAAACTGTTGAGTTGTCTTGCTGTGTTCAGTCCGAGATGCATAAGCTATAACCTTACCCTTTTGCATTAATACACAACCCAAACCCTTATGCGATGCATCACTATAGATATGGAACTCTTCATTACCTGATGGAAGTACAAGTACTGGTGCTGTAACTAACCTCGTCTTCAGTTCCTGGAAAGCTGACTCCCGATCTTCAGTCCATTCATACAGTGTTCCCTTCTTAGTCAATTGCGTCAATGGCATTGCAATCTTTGAGAAATCTCTGACAAACTTCCTGTAATAACCTGCCAAACCCAGAAAACTACGAATCTCGGATACATTAGTCGGTCTCGGCCAATTTACTACGGCTTCAATTTTGCTAGGGTCAACCGAGATACCCTCTTCGTTAATCACATGACCCAAAAATGAGATGGTAGAAAGCCAAAACTCACACTTGTTAAACTTAGCATACAATTTCCGTTCTCTCAAAATCTGTAAGGCAAGTCTCAAATGATTTTCATGTTCAACTTCACTCTTGGAATAGATCAATATATCATCAATGAAGACAACTACAAACTCATCTAAATATGGCTTGAAGACTCTGTTCATCAAATCCATAAATGCAGCAGAGGCATTGGTCACTCCAAAAGGCATTACTAAAAACTCGTAGTGGCCATATCTTGTCCGAAAAGCAGTCTTCTCAACATCTTCGGCTTTAACTTTGAGCTGGTGGTAACCAGACCTAAGGTCGATCTTAGAAAAGACTCGTGCTCCTTGTAATTGGTCAAGCAGATCATCGATCCTAGGCAATGGGCACTTGTTCTTAATGGTGACCTTATTAAGTTCTCTATAGTCGATACAAAGACGGAGTGTGCCATCCTTTTTCTTAACAAACAAAACGGGCGCTCCCCATGGTGAAGTGCTCGGCCTAATAAATCCCTTATCTAACAACTCTTGCAATTGCAGTTTCAATTCTCTAAGTTCAGCTGGGGCCATCCTATAAGATGTTTTGGAGATCGGCTGTGTTCCCGACATGATGTCAACAGTAAACTATATTTCTCTATCGGGTAGGTGACCAGGCAATTCGTCTGGAAAGACGTCGGGGAAATCGTTAACAACTGGGATGTCGACTAAATTAACATTTCCATTCTGATCACTCAATATACTACACAAGTAGCCTCGGCACCCCTTCTGAATTAACTTACAGGCCTTAATGGACAAAATCAAATAAGGTGGGGGCACTACCCCTTTACCCTGGAAAATAACCTCGGCTAGGTTTGGGGGTCTCAAGGTGACACTTTTTGAAACACAATTAATAGATGCATCGTTTGCGACTAACCAGTCCATTCCCAGTATAATATCAAAAGGAGCTATGTCTAGAGGCATTAGATCCACTAAAAATTCAACATTCTTAATCACAACAACACAAGCTCTGTAAATGGATGCAACAATCATAGATCTCCCAGATGGAGTAGATACAGACAACACATAATCAAGGGGCTCTAGTTCTTTATTAATTTTCTCGACAAACTTAGTAGATATAAACGAATGAGTAGAACCCGAATCAATCAACACATAGGCATTTTGGGAGCAAATTAGAAGTATACCTGACACTACTGCCTCAGCATTCTGAGTGTCTCCTGGTACCAACGCAAACACTCTGCCCTGTCTCATCTGTCCTTTCCCAGCATTACCCTTCTGAACGGAACCCGAGGTATTCTCACCTTTCTTCTTGTTATCAGCCTTTGTCTTGGGGCAATCTCTCACATAATGGCCCATCTCGCCACATTCATAGCAGGCTCCAGACGTCCGTCGACAGATCCCGAAATGTTGCTTTCCACAGTCCGAACACGTCGGCTTAGCACTACCTTCCTGTCTTAGGTTACCAGTACTGCCCATGTTCGTTCTCTTCTTGGTGCCCAGCTGTCCTCGGCGATTGTCATAGTTCTGCCTTTTTCGCTGGTTCTCTCCCGAGCTCTGGTATCGACTTAGGTTAGCTTCGGCCTGAATGGCTTTGTCCAATACTT
>NW_021024674.1:642824-667478 GCF_004153795.1 Camellia sinensis | reverse complement strand
GGGCTAGTGGGTTCATGGGTACCTAGAGTTCCAGATTGGTTTGTCATGCAGAACAAACCTAGGGAAATGTCTACCCAAAGAAGTGTTGTTGGAGACCAGGGTAAGATGGTTAAACCTTCCTTGGTGACTCCAAATAATTGGGTGTTACTGAAGCATCCAAAAACAAAGGAACCAAATATGGTTTCAGTAATTTCTAGGTCCCAAATGAGGGAGATCCAGTGAAGGTACACTTAGTATCAAAAGGATCTGAAGAAAAGTGGAGAGAGTTCTTCATTGGCCCAGCCAAAAGGCCAGACAGAGGAAAGAGAAAGTCCAAAATTGGACCATAGTCTAAAATCGACTCCTTAGAACAGAAGAAGTTTCAACAAAGAGCAGTTGGCTAAAGTTCACTCTGAACTGAAAGCCAAGGAAAAATCCAGCTTAGTAGGTCTTGAAAAGGCTTTGATAGAAAGCGACAATGAGACAGAAGGAGAAGTTGACCTAGGCTAAAGGAAAGAGATGGTTGAGGAGGAGATGTTTGAAGCCTTCATGGCTGAACATATATTTTTGGTCGAAAAACCAGCAGGAACAGACCATTCGAAGGAAGTCAATAGTACTGAAGTGCCATAATGCAGCATGGAAGATGCTTCTGAAGTAATTAAACAAGTTAGCTTGGAAAAGAAGCAAGTGCAACCAGTAGTTCAATTTGGCTCATTTCTCCCAGTGCCAGTGAATATGGTACATATACCACCATAGGAGTTCTAGGCTGAAGATGGAAACCAAGAAGGTTAGGAGATTAACCCTATTCTAGTTTCTAGTGAAGATTCATAAGTTAGTATGGTTCAAAATGAATTCGAAGTGGCCACACCGATAGAAAATGAAGACGAGAGTGAGGAAGAAGTGAGTATTTATCTCTCATATCCTTTTGAGTATCCTATAACATCCATGACACAGCATGTCAAGCCCTTGTATATCAAGGCTTTTTTCGATGGGATACAGATGAATAGGGTATTGGTGGATAATGGAGCCGCAGTAAACTTACTTCCAAAATCTTCTTTGAAGAAACTAGGGAAAAGGAACCCCAGATTAATCCCAACCAGCACAACCATTACTGGTTTTGCTGGAGATAAACAGATAGCTCAGGGTATTTTCCCCATCAATCTAAGTATAGGAACCAGAGATTGCATGACAACATTCTTTGTTATTGATAGCAATGCTAAGTATAATACTTTACTTGGCAGGGATTGGATTCACACCAACAAATGTGTGTCTTCCTCTCTATATCAAAAGATAATGATGGCCTTATGCAATGGAGAGACAGAGGAGATCAATGTAGACCTTCAACCCTTTGTCGCTTGTGCTGACTTTGCAGAGGCCAAGTTGTATACTGAAGGAGTAACAGTACTTAGTCTATCGAGAAAACCTGATGGTTCAGCCAAAGTGACGGCTGATAAGGAACTAGCACACCTGAAGCACTTGGTATAGGAGAGTACTGATGAAGAATTCATCATCAAAAATGACAATGATATCTGGTTGTAGGCAAGAAGATGAAACCCAAGAAGCCAGACCCTTGACTTTAGTCAAGTTTTCAACATTAGACTTAAAAGCAATAGTCCAAAAAGTTCAGGAATAAGAGAAGGAAGCCATGGTAGTTAGCTGTAAGCATAAACAACAACAGGTCAAACCTTTGACCTTTGATAAATACTATGCATTAGACATTGAAACAAAAGTCCAGGAAATACAGGAAGAAGAACCTTATGGACAGACTTTGTCTATGAGGAAGAGGGCAAAGATGTTGAATCAGGGAAAATGAGAGCAGAACAAAGCAAAAAAATTACTTCGAAGATAGAAGAAATTAAAAAAGAAGCATTAGTGAGTTCTCAAATACAAGACCCCTTGGAAGAAATTAATTTAGGGGAAGGTTCTACACAGCAACCCACCTACATCAGTGCTTGGTTAAGTGCTCTTAACAGAGACTAGTTGTTAATGGTCTTAAAGAGATACAACGATTGCTTTGCATGGTCTTATAATGAACTGTCAAGATTGGACAGGTCATTAGTGGAACATAGGCTCCCTATGAAGCCTAATTTCAAGTCATACAAGCAAAAACTAAGAAGGATAAGTTCTAAAGTGATTCAGAAGGTCAAGGAGGAAATTCTTAGGCTCCTTAAGGTAGGCTTTATTAGAACAGCTAGATATGTTAAATGGCTATCCAACATTGTGCCTGTGATTAAAAAGAATGGTAAAATAAGGGTATGTATCGATTTTAGAAACCTAAATTTAGCAACTCCAAAAGATGAGTACCCCATGCCTATAGTAGATTTATTGGTGGATAGTTCGCTAGGGCACAAGATTTTATCTATGATGGATGGGCATTCTGGTTATAACCAAATCTGTATTGCAGAGGAGGATGTCCATAAGACAGCATTCAGATGTCTTGGGAACGTTGGCACCTTCGAATAGGTTAAAATGCCATTTGGCCTAAAGAATACTGGGGCTACATATCAAAGGGCTATGAACACTATCTTTCATGATCTCATTTGAGGGTATTTAGAGTGTTACACTGATGACATTGTAGTTGTCACGACCCCAAACCGCCCCTAGTAGTTTGGTGCCGTGATGGCCAGTAATCCATAATTACCGAAGGCCAACAGCATTCAGATGTCTTGGGAACGTTGGCACCTTCGAATAGGTTAAAATGCCATTTGGCCTAAAGAATACTGGGGCTACATATCAAAGGGCTATGAACACTATCTTTCATGATCTCATTGGAGGGTATTTAGAGTGTTACATTGATGACATTGTAGTAAAATCCTAGTCCATGGAGGAACATTAGTTTCACTTGGAAGCAGCTTCCAAAAGAATGAGAAAGTTTAAGTTGAAGCTTAATCTTCTCAAATATGCTTTTGGTGTATCAGCTGGAAACTTCTTGGGCTATGTAGTACACAAAAAGGGAATACAGATTGATCAAAATAAAGCCAAAGCCATCATTGAAGCCAAGCCTCCATCAAGTAAGAAAGAAGTACAAAAATTCTTTGGATAGTTTAATTTTCTTCGAAGATTTATTTCTAACACTGCAGGAAAAACTAAAGTATTTTCTTTCTTATTAAGGTTGAAAGATGAAGAGGAGTTTGTGTGGACAACAGAGTATCAAACTACTTTCGAATGAATTAAAGCCTACTTGGCCAAGCCTCCAGTGCTGATGCTACCGAAGAGTGATAAACCCTTGAAGTTGTACATTTCTGCAGCAGAAGATTCATTGGGAGTTTTCTTAGCTCAGGACAATGAAGAAGGCAAAGTGCAAGCAGTTTATTATCTTAGTAGGTTTTTAAATTCTTGCGAATGTAAATATTTAGCTGTAGAAAAGCTGTGCCTTGCATTGTATTTTGCTGCAATGAAACTAAGATACTATCTTTTGCCTACAATTGTCTTGGTAATTATAACCACAGATTTGGTTAAGTATATGTTATCTAGACCTATGTCGAGAGGGAGAATTAGAAAATGAATACTAGCTTTATCAGAATTTCATCTAGAATATGTTCCCTAAAAGGCAGTAAAATGACAAGTTTTAGCTAATTTCTTGGTAGGTCATCCATGTCAGACAGAAAGCCAAGAGATAATGGATCTTGGTATGGTTAATATTGAGTCATGGCAAATGTGGTTTGATGGACCAAAAGTCAATGGTCTAACTGGAATTGGTATGGTGATTAAGTTGCCATAGGGGGTAGAAACCACATATGGTTTCCGAGTTGATGAAATTACTTGTTCCAATAATCATGCTGAATATGAAGCTTTAATAATGGGATTGGAAATGCTTATTGGATTACAAGCTAATGCAGTTGATATATTTGGGGATTCTCAATTGATGGTTAACCAAATAAAAGGAATTTACAAATGTCAAAGTGTAAGCATGTTGCCATATTATGTTGTTGTATTACATTTGCTTTCTCAGTTTCAGATAGGAAATGTGACTTATATCCCAAGATTCATGAATAACAAAGCCAACGATGTGGTTTAGAAAGCTTCGAATTTCAGAAGAAGTGATGACACTCAAATGAACAAAAGTCAAACAACATATCAAAAAGTAATACCACCCTTAACTAAAATGAATGTGGTGTTAGAAGTCAATCATAATGATTTACAAGACCAAGATTGGAGGTATCCAATAATGTAGTACCTAACTGGCCCATCTTCGAAAGCCAGCAGAAAGATCAAATTACAATCTATGCAATACATAGTGTATGGAAATGCTCTTTACAAAAGAGGAGCAGATGGGGTGCTATTGGAATGTTCAGGGCCAAATGAGGCATTGACAGCCATGGCTGAAGTTCATGAAGGCATCTGTGATATTTATTAGCCTGGTGTAAAGATGAGATGACTGCTTCGAAGACATTCCTACTATTGGCCAACCATCCTTAAAGATTGTATAGAGTATGCTAGAGGTTACTAGACATGCCAAAAGCATGGCACGATAAGACATGTACCAATAACTGATTTATATGCAGTTGTAAAGCCTTGGCCATTTAGAGGATGAGATATGGATATAGGAAAAATACATCCACCCTCTTCGAAGAATCATTGTTTTATCTTAGTGGCCACAGACTACTTCACTAAGTGGGTTAAAGCTAAACCATATAAGACTGTAGAAAAAATTGAAGTCATTGGATTCATTAAAGATCTGATTCACAAGTTTGGCATCCCACAGACCATAATTGTGGATAATGGGACTGTATTTGATGGGAAGATGGCAAAGTCTTTTGTGGCAGAGTTTGGAATTAGTCTTGTTAATCCTATCCCCTATTATGCACAAGCGAATGGTCAGGCAGAATCATCTAATAAGTCTTTGAAAAAAGGAATACAGAGAGTTGTGGAAGACAATCCTAGGGATTGTCATAACTTACTGTTGAATGTATTATGGGCTTATAGGACTTCTCCAAGTTCAAATACAAGAGTTACTCCTTATGCCCTAGTATATGGGCATAAAGCAGTGTTACTTGTAGAAATTAATATCAAGTCCTTGAAGGTGAGATGTCAAAATCAGTTAGTTCCTGAGCAATACCATCAGAGCATGTTCTTGGAATTAGAAAATGTGGATGAAGCTAGAATTTTGGCATTAAATAGTATTCTTTTTCAAAAGAAGAAAGCACCCAAAAACTATAATAAGAAAGTCAAGCACATTAGCTTTGATGGAGGTGATTTGGTATGAGAGACAATACTCCCAATAAGAATTAAAAGCCATAAGTTTGGCAAATGGTCACCAAATTGGGAAGGACCATATCAAGTTCATAGGGTCTTGCCTTGGGGAGCATAACATTTGAGGAATTTGAATGGGTATGTACACCCTAAGAAAATTAATGGCAAGTACCTGAAGCCTTATTATCCAACTGTGTGGGAAACACAAGGAGAATAGTAAGTGCTAAACAAGAGAAGCATGAAAACACTCAAATAATAAATAAAGAATTTATTTCATAAGGAGTTAAATACATGCAGCCATAGATTGGCCCAAGAGTCAATACAATGTTTCAGTTGTTCCCTTATAATTGATTTTCTACTCTTAAGATATGGGAACAATTGGATGGCTGTAGTCATCTCCTGTCTTCAATCAGCCAGTCCTTGGTTGGTGATTTGCAGCTTGGTGGCAGTTCAATCCAAAGCCAAGCTAACTGCTAATAACTTTTCTTCTAGTTGAGCTTTCTTCTCCAAAAGTTGGGCTCGAAATTGGGAGACAGAGGAATGTTGTTTTTTCAATTCAAACACCTCAGTATGTATATGGGCAACAAATTCCTAGTCTCTCAACCATTGCTCCTTTGCAACTTTGGCACCATGGCAGATGTTGACATTAAAGTCAATAGTAGCCACTGCCTGAGACAAGTGACTCGAAATGGCCATGTTGGATTATTCAAAGACCTTGCAGCACTGGAGGAAACCATTCTTGATAATAGGTCTTTGTAAGGCTTCAAATGGGATCCTCGAGAATAATGTCAATAACTCCAAACAGATGCCCAAATCTAATGAATGTAAGGAAGCCTTACTGATGGTTGAAGAGCTCACAAAAATTTCTAAGAGAGAATCAGTCAGAACTAACGGTTCAGTTTCATTACTGGCTTCTGGAATGGCAGAAGGCATGTCAAAAAGGCTAGCCAGTCTAGCTTCAAAAATATCTATCTCTTCCATTGACATTGGTGGTGCAGAAAGGGCTCTAATAGAAGGAAGAGATGGCTACATAGGGATAGGAGAGGAGAATGAAGTGTCCCTAGCAGTTTCCATAGTCCTGGCCACCAGTAGATCAAGAGAAGAAGGATTGGAGCTAGATGTTGATGGTAGACAAAGAATTGGTGAGCTACCAGTATCTTCTCTGAGGGAATCAACTATCACCGGAGTTGAAGTAATAACTGGGATCTCCTTAGGATAGGAAGGAGCAGCAAGGGTTGTAGGAAGAACAAATTGGGCTGAGTTAAAGTTTAGAAGAGGAAGATATGGAGTTAAGCCAAAAGATAAAGATATAGGAATGCTTTGCCTCAAAAAAGGAGTAAAAAATGTGAAACCAGAAAGTGAGAGTATTGCTTAAATAGGCTCTACACTTAGAGGCACTTTAGCGTCAATCTTCTTTTTCTTTATTAAGGGTGCTTTTAATAGTCGTGCAACTTCAGATGAAACTGAAGAAGTCTTCATTGAAAGAGAAGATTGATTAGTTGTTGCTACAAAGGAAGAAATACGAAGTAATGTTAAGTTTCAGTATTGAAAACTAGAGAAAGGAAATTAGAGACAAAAGAAATTACCAATTTCAGAAGTGGTAGCCATGGTTGGAGAACTGTGAAGGGTATAATGTTCAACAATTTGTTGCCTCTTTACAGTTTCTCTTTGGAGGGCATCAGCAGCAACTTCATCCCTAAGTATTTGTTGTTGTGTCATTTTCTCAACTCTCTAGAATACAATGATTTCTTTGGAGTGTTCCTCTTCCACTGCTTTGGCAGATGCTTCATGAATGAGATCCCCAGTAATATCAGAGAGAGAGACCGTCATTTTCTTCTTTCTTTTAAATGGTGTCCCTTGTTCTTTCTTTGTTTTCTCTTCTTCCACGTGAGCCTCAGGTACCTCATCTTCAGGATCAAGCAACAACTTTCTTTTCCTTTGTTGTTGCTGTTTGCTCTTGAGGAAATTTAAAGCTTGAGCTCTTTGAGGAGAGTCTCCCTGTGAGGCACTTACACCACCTACACCAAAGAAAGAAATATAAGTAAAAGCAAAAGCATCATAAAGAATGAGAAAAGAAAAGAAACAACAGTGCATACTTCGAAGCAGCTCGAGTAACTCTAGGAAGAGGTGAGGCAGCAGGAGCAGACTTTTTAGTAGCGGGGTAAGAGCTAGGGTAGCATGAGCAGTGGAGGAAGTAACAACTCCAGTCCCTTTGGACTTGGCTTGAGGCACATCTAGTACCACTAATAAATCTTAAGGAAAAATGGCCAAGTGCACCTCCATATTGGCTATCCACCAGTTCTGGTACCTTTTCAGTGTATTGCTTTGGGAAATGAAAGGTAAATACTCAAAATCAATTAGATCTTGGATAAACTTGGAGGTTGCTTCTTCTAATTTGGATCTTGGAATTTTCAAATCTCTACTTGCAAGGTTTGAATTGGACTGACTGCAGAGAGGGATAAGGATCCCGTGTGAGAGTCCAAATTGCCTTGCAAATTGGGCAGGGCAATAGGGCTTAGAGATGCACTTATAAGCTCTAGAGTTCATAGTGCCAATGAATAGTTCCCTTGGGATCAAAATAGAAGCCCACATATTTTTGTACTGAGGCCTAGAGCCGAACCTATCGCTCAAAAAGGTCTTCAACCAGGCTGAGCCAATATTGGTAGCTTCGAAGGGGCAGAAGAAGGTGTGAGAAGAAGGGGAAGTTGGCAGTTGGTGAAAGAAAGAAAAGTAGAAGGCGAAGTTGGAAAGATAAAGTGAAACATTGGCTAACTTCATACCATAAGTGGTAGGATTTGGCATCAAAAACTTTAAACATTTAGATTGCAAATCAGTGAAGTATGCAAAAGCCAGAGTTAGAGTATCCAAAATGGGCCTCCTTGATTGGCATCCATAGTTTTTTCACAAAAGAGGGAACAAGCTCTATAGACATGACCCAAAACATATAGAGCTAAGGCTACATTTTTATGCAAAACAAAGGCTTTAGCAAGAAAGGCAAACTCAGGTATGATCCTCTGAGAAGAAGTACAGAAGATGAATTTGCAAAGCCAATACAATAAAAAAGAAAAGAATTCCCTATCAGTCACACGGCCTTCTCCTTTGTTCTTAACCTTGACAAAGTCACTATAGGATGAGTTCAGAGGAGGGAGAGAAAAAGGGGTTTTGAGGTCAAGGTAGTCTGGACCAATAGGAGTGCCAATAGGGGATAATTCTAACAGATGTCAAGGATAGTGGGAAGCATCATCCCACATCTAAATTGGAACAAATTGAAAGCAGAATTTCAAAAATAGAGAGCAACAAGTATTTGAAATGGTGGACCTGGATAGTTGAAAGACGTCGAAGAAACAAAGCTCCTTAAGATCCAGTGTCCTAGCAGGGACGACCCGATCATACCATTCCTCCCATTTTGGTCTTATGGTGGGCCAGCAGTGATGGGGTTGATTCACTCTCCAACTTCCCCAGTCAAGACCGCCTTCATAAAGGAGGCAATGATCTTCCAGAAACGGATACAGAGCTAGGAGCTGAGTAGGGGCCTCTTTAAAAATAGGCCCAAGCACATATTCCTGTTGTTCATGGCAACGGGGAATAAGGTGAAAGAAAGAAAAGTAGAAGGCGAAGTTGGAAAGATAAAGTGAAACATTGGCTAACTTCATACCATAAGTGGTAGGATTTGGCATCAAAAACTTTAAACATTTAGATTGCAAATCAGTGAAGTATGCAAAAGCCAGAGTTAGAGTATCCAAAATGGGCCTCCTTGATTGGCATCCATGGTTTTTTCACAAAAGAGGGAACAAGCTCTATAGACATGACCCAAAACATATAGAGCTAAGGCTACATTTTTATGCAAAACAAAGGCTTTAGCAAGAAAGGCAAACTCAGGTATGATCCTCTGAGAAGAAGTACAGAAGATGAATTTGCAAAGCCAATACAATAAAAAAGAAAAGAATTCCCTATCAGTCACACGGCCTTCTCCTTTGTTCTTAACCTTGACAAAGTCACTATAGGATGAGTTCAGAGGGGGGAGAGAAAAAGGGGTTTTGAGGTCAAGGTAGTCTGGACCAATAGGAGTGCCAATAGGGGATAATTCTAACAGATGTCAAGGATAGTAGGAACCATCATCCTACATCTAAATTAGAACAAATTGAAAGCAAAATTTCAAAAATAGAGAGCAACAAGTATTTGAAATGGTGGACCTAGACAGTTGAAAGACGTCGAAGAGGCAAAGCTCCTTAAGATCCAGTGTCCTAGCAGGGACGACCCGATCTTACCATTCCTCCCATTTTGGTCTTACTGTGGGCCAGTAGTGATGGGGTTAATTCACTCTCCAACTTCCCCAGTCAAGACCGCCTTCATAAAGCAGGCAATGATCTTCCAGAAACGGATACAGAGCTAGGAGCTGAGTAGGGACCTCTTTAAAAATAGGTCCAAGCACATATTCCTATTGTTCATGGCAACGGGGAATGAAAATGCGCCCATGAATAGCACTCTTCTCTCCAGCTTTGTATTTCTCACACTCTTCAGCAATGATCCTTTTTAAGGCTACGGATGGACTCACACGCTCAATGACTGGTATTTTTGAGGAAGAGGAAGCCATTGGCAGAGGTTTTCAGAAGACGAAGTTGAGAAATAGGGTAAAGGAGAGGAGAAGTCAATGGAGATTAAGGGTTTGTGTGTTGGGCGAGCAAGTAAATTAAAAGCACGAAAGGAAAGGTTTTTAAATCTTTCTATCCAAAAAATGCCCAATCATTTTAAATGGATAGAATTCATAAAGAAGTACTGAAGGTATGGGTGCGAAAAGTTTCTCTCAATATTGATAATTTGGGAGGGAAACGTATTTCAAACACTTATATTGGCTTCGAAATCAAATATCTGGCTTCAAAGCCAAGCTTTGGCTCCAAAGTCAGGTGACAAACATCCAGCTAGGGATTCGAAAGCAAGAAGTCTACTTCGAAGCACAGTTCATACCTAAGAGTATAAGAATGCTCGGATGTTTATTTACTTCAAGGGGATTAAAGACTTGCTTTTAGGTTTCTTGTTGAAAGTAAAATCCTTCGAAGTAAAATTTGAAACACTCTGCAGCTAGAATTTGTTCGTTCTAGACTTCGAAGTGGCAAAAAACCAATATTCGGTTAGGCAGTGAAGGACATGAAGGGACTCATTTTTTAGAATAAAACAGTGCAATCCCTAAGGGAAGTTTCCATACTTCGAAAAATGTAGACTGTTTTTTCGAAGCAAAAATAGTTAATTCAAAACTGTTGATTGTGTTAATCATATGATTGAAATGAGAAGACCTAAGGCAAAGACTATCAATTACACTCCATATGTTGGGTAAATTCAAATTAGGTTTCTAGGATTCCATTGGAAATGTTCAAATCAATTTTTGAAGGACAAAATTGGTAAATTTGAAGCTCTGATTTTGTTTGTTTTACGCGAATAGAATAAAATCAGACCATGCCGAATAAAGAAAGGATAACTTAGCTTTGTTAAGATGAAAGTAATTACATCAGAAAGCCTTTTTGGTTACAAATTCAATTTCATAGAAATAAGGAATAGAAAAAATAACAAGGTCATGGAATTTGTTCAATGGTCAATGAATTTCTATTCTTTTTTTATTCTGTCTTCTATCCTCTTCAAGTTAGGTTGTTGTAGTTGATATGCTCTTATTTGATAAAAAAAGTTATTCAGCTTTTATTTCGAGCTCTGTTTCTTTCAATCCTTGTTCCATCGTATCTATATCTAAACCATCCCAGTATGTAGAGTCTTTATTCTTGAAGTCATTATATTCGTCGATAAGGTTCTCTGCTTCATACCGGGTGTGAATTCGATGGGATGAGATTTTGTCCAAAGATTGAGTAGTAGCCAAAGAAGTTTGGTACCAATGAAGAAGTAGTGAGAGTTTATCCAAAAACATCTGAAGTTCTGCTTGAGCAATGGAGTTGAGGACATGACCTCGAGTCATTATGTCACAAGTCCATCGAAAGTTCTTAAGAGGAATATCACCCCCAAGAACATTGAAGGGAAAGTAAGAAAATGCTGCAAACAGAAGTTGAGCTTGATATCGCTCAAATATAGTGGGCGGAGCTGAAGGTTCGCAAGAAGGAAGAAACTGATTCTCAAAGAGAGTAAGTCTTAATTCTTCCATCCAGTGAGGGTTTTGAGGAAGAGGAGGTGCAGGATGATCCATCTCAAAGGAAGAAGGGAATTGGGGGTTATTTACACATTCAAGCCAATCAGAAGAGCAAAAATTTGCCCTATGGTCTAAGAATGACGGGTTGTACCCTTGTGCTTCCTCTGGACGACGAGTGGCTTACACTATCTTCCTAGGCATGGAAGATGTGTATCATGCTATAAGTAAGTTGTCTTTCAAACTGCGTCGCCGATCAATGGATACATAACGGTAAACCACCGAGCTCCAAGCAAAATGAAGGAAAGATAGAGGATCAGCGAATTTGACGAATCGATGGTTAATTCGTTCTCTAGCTTAGATTCTTCAGGTTCTGGCCAGCTTCCCGAGCTAGAAGCTTTAGAAGAAGAAAAGGAAGTCGCAGCCTCATTCCACGTAGAAGGTTTTGGGGTAGAAGAAGAGCTTCCAATATCTATTTTTGCAAAGTTTTAGTCTAAAGAATTATGAACAATATGTTCGTGATCTAAAGGTCGATGATTTGCAAAAGCTTCCATGACTTGAATAAATAGAGATGGATAGGTGTGGCTAATAAATGCATGACAATTCTTTCGAGGGCGAACATCATTATCTAACAACTCCTCGTATGCTTGATCTATGTCAAAGAAGGTTTGTTTGGCCATACGAGTTGTATCAGTCTTTTCGAATGCCCAGATAGTGGGAAATGTTCACTGTATAGAAAAGAATTTAATGCAGTCGGTTGTAGTTTTAAGAACATACAAAACCCATGCATGTCCTAGGACGTGGGTGAAGTGCTTTGATCCACTAATATCACCAAGTATTGGGTATATTAGTGCGCGGGGTAATGTTGGCTGTATAATTTGTATAAGCCAATCACAATTCAACACGTGGCATAAAAAATGCCAATTTGGGAAGGTAAAATAAATTGCCAACCATAGTCAGACACGTGTCAACCCATACTAGTAATAATGGGTCTGTGTAGCATTGGAATGATCAAGGGATATAAGGTGACGTGGCCTAACGGTTACTCACAAGGTTCAAATTTAAAATCAGGAGGGAAACCTAACTGCAAACATGTTGTAGTGGGGCTGACTGTAAGAGAGCATAATCAGCAATCATGGAGGGACATTTCGACGGTTAGGAGCCCACTTCGACGGTTATCATTAAGAAGTATAAATAGCAGAGAAGGCCCCAAAAAGGAGGATCCAGACTCAGATCAAAAAACTAGTTTTATCTACTTTATTTTCCCTTCCAGTTTTTTACAGTTCTTTACATTTCTGTACTTCAAATTCCTATATTACACTTCATTCATAGGAGTAGTTTCAAATAACTTGTTGCTATAAACTTCTACGAGGCTGGGTCAGATCATTGTAAATTTTTTATTTTTACTTAATGAAATTTTGCAATTATTCTTCACTTAATTGTTGTTTACTAAATTTTCCTAAACAAGCCACCAGTAAAAGTCTTCTTCATTGAAGCTGAAAGAATTAAAACACAATCGTCTGATAATTGGTTGGCAACTAATTTTCTGTAAAGACTGATTGATCCTTACTAGCACGCTTAAAATTACAATACTAACCTTCGAAAGCCAAAAAAGCTAACATTGTTATATCACATTGGGTTCAACTTGTGTAACTCACAAAGTTATCAAAAACTTGTGTAACTCACAAATTTATCTTTATGTTTCCTACTTTTACATAAACTTCAAAAATGAGAAATCCAATTCAGCCATTGAGCACCAATTATAAATATGAAACCAGAAAATTGCTATTTTGCCCTTTCGGATCCAAATTTTCACTAATTTATTTTTTATTTATTTTTTTAACCGAGGGGACAGGACAAAATGGGGAGAGAACAGCAGGAGTCCATGTCAAGTTTTATTTGGACAATTTATCTATCCAAGTGATTAAGGTGTATCATTAAAAAAAAAAAAAATAATAATAATAATAATTTAAAATTTAATGTACATTATTTTTATTAATGAATTTATATTAAATTACAATAAGAGTTAAAATTTTAAATTTTTAAATTTTAATTGAACGTACTTAGTACAAATAGAATCAAACCCAGTTAGGTCCAAATGAGGATTTTTGGGTCTTAAGAAGGGCCCTCTCTTGAATGAGCACTATTATTTGGTTTTTTGTGAGAAAGCCTATTTTGGGCCATGTTAAGCCCATTATATTTTGGGCTTTGCTCTGGGTTTTATTTCAATCATCTGATTCTTCATCCAATAACAAAGTTTCTTGTTACAAAATAAAATAAATAAATAAACAATAAAAAATCCAATAGCAGGTTTCATCGTTTCATGCTCCAAATTCATACCCTATGTCTATGTATAAATTCACTACACGTAACCAAAAATAAATAAATTTGTACCAATTTTTAAATACAGTAATTTATACATATGTAGGTAACATTTATAATTCAAATGTACCTCATAGGTGAGAAAATTGTAAATTTAGACTTTAAAACATCGCATGACTAATCCTTAAATCAAAATATCTTTTTTATTATAATTTAAACTTGTAAAATAACTGCCTTTAGTAGTGTGTCAAGTCTTGAATTAAAATTTAACTTTGTCAAGATTTTTTTAAATAAATCTTAAGGGATAGACCTAATAGACACAACTTAGAGTTCGAGGATATGTTTCTTCCGGTGACAAAGTTAAATTTTAATTGAAGACTTCCAAGGACAAATCTTAGGACGAGTGGGCTGTTGGATAAAAAAAATGACAGTAACTATATATTTTTCTAAAAAATTGATATATTTGTCAAAAAATATTATGAGTAGTAATTGAGACAAAATAACATAAAATATTGAAATGATATAAGTAAAATATAATATTTTTATACATTCTAACAAATGAAATAATAATTTTGACAAAATTATTCTAACTTTTATATTAGGGGTCATTTTTTTTTAATGATTCCAAAATTAAATAACAAGATTGCTTTTAAAATTAATTCCCCTAATGGCTCAAAATGTGTTTCGTAAATTCGTTTTCATGTGAAAGTATTTACAAAATACGTTTTTTTTAAACTAAGAAAGTGTATTTATAAAACATGTTTTCATTAATTTTTTTAAAATAATTATAAAAAAATTGAAATCATATATATATATATTTAAATAATTAATTGAAAAAAAAGAAAATGTATCATAATTTTTAAAAAATAATTAATAGAAAGAGTTAATAAAAAGCGTATTTCATAAATACATTTTTATTTATTTTTTAAATATTTAATAGTGTTGAAATAGGAAGTTTATATTGTAAATATGTTTTTTTTAATTTACAACAAATATATATATTTTTAAAATAGAGTATTTTTTTTTCAACACAATTGTTTATATTTATGTTAAAAACATGCTTTTAGTTTTTTAAAATTTTTTAAATTTATTTTACACTTTGCATTTTATTAGCGTTATACATATATTTTTGATTTCGATATCTCACTCGCCCTCATTCGTCTCTCTTTCTCGCATAATTTTTTATTATTAAAAATATGTTTTCAGTTTGATTGTTTGAATGCAATGCAATATAAAAAAAGAAAATATATATATATATATATATTGAAAGCGCACTTTCAGTAAATTTTTTCAAAACACTTTCAGCATTTTATTACCGTTGCTTTCAACATAATTTTTTTTTAGAAAAACGATACATTCTTTAAAACGAAACTCTAAACACAACTCTACGGGCGGTGTTCGGAGAGAAATTTTTTTAATTTTTTTTTATATTAAAATAGTGCTAAAAGACAAAGTCTCCGTTTGGCAAGTTAATTTTCAAGGTTTTTTTTTTTTTTTGTTATTTTAGCCACACAACAATGATTGCGACCCTTACTAAAAAGTTAAAAAATCCTTTCCAAATCAAACTTTTTAGCTCATGGTAAAATAGTTAAAAAAAATAAAAAGTCAACCCACTTTCTAAACGAAGTCAAAATAAGTTAAAATAGTCAATAAGACAAATGTCCTGTTTGGTAAAGCTGTGGGAAAGTGTTTATACCTTATGTCTTAACAGCTTATAGCTTATAACTATGAACATAAGCTGATTTTTGACTTATAAATTAAGCTTCTCCTGCCTCACTCAAAAAATAAACTGATTTCTGACTTAGAAAAAGCTATAAATTGAATTGTTAAGGTAAACCAAATACATCAAAATAGCTTAAATTAAGCTGAAAGCTGAAATAAACTGAAAAAAAACTGTACCAAACAGAACCAATATATCACATCAAATTTATAATCATTTTACTTTTTCTTTCACAAATATCACATCTAACTAAAAAATTCAACTATCTTTCCAAACATAAAAATTTTAACCTCCTAAATAATTAAAAATTAAAATAATCTACTAAAATAACAACTTCTCAAAAGACCAACTATATATTTGATAAGATCTACCATACCTTGAGGTTCATTAATGCTCTTATTTTATAACCCCAAAATATTTTGGATTTTCGTAATATTTAGGCCTAGTTTGGGAAGACTAAATAAGTGCACTTTTTGATTTTTTATGAAATATGGGTTGGGTTTGGGTTGGGTTTGAAGTGATGTGTTAGAGAGGTGATGTGACTTAAATAAGATGATGTGACTTAAATAGGATAGTGACTTTTTGACTTTTTGTCTTTTTTCAATCTTCCCAAACTAGGCCTTAGTGGTTTGAAAATTCACGACTTTAAATCATTTTAGAGATAAAATAACATTATTTTGATATTCAAGTTATTTAAGTCACGTAAATTCGAGCGACTAATCATTTTTCTTTCATTTTTTGAGTTAAACTATAAAGCGTGTTGACAAAAACATGCTTTCAACGTAGGTTTTAGTTGATTCCATTACTCTCTGTGTCTCTCTGAAATTGGTGAATTTTGTTTGAGAACGAAGGAGCAAGGGAGGCAATGGAAGAGGAGGCTAAGCTACTGATACTATACGCTTCACAAACCGGGAATGCTTTGGACGCAGCCGAACGTTTAGGTCGCGAAGCCGAGCGCAGAGGCTGCCCCGTCACAGTCCTTTCCATGGACGACTTTGACCTCGTAAGTCTTTTAACCAAACCCTCCCCCTTAATTCTATAATCTCCGTTTGGTTCCTGAGAAAATGTTTTTATACAAATCTGCACAACTTATGTTTCTTCATTATTTAGGAGCAAAGAAACCCCATACAATACACCCATAACCAAACACGGATCATGCAGCAACAATAGATTTTAAATTTTATATCCAATTTATGCACTAATACTCTTCCAGTTTATGGTTACTAATAATTACAAGGAAGGGCATGGTTTTTTTGGTGCCCTAGTTCATTATAGCTTGTTGCCATGAATAGAACCTTATTTTAGGCATTTCATCACAGTTGGGGATTTTGGCTTGTGGGTTTAGTTCATGACAATTGGATTAAACAATATGATGTTGAATACTACACACATTGCTAAGGGTTATGCTATCAATATTTTTGCTTTCATAGAGAGTTTGTGGTCTCCTCCATAAATGAACAAAATAGCATCGGTTTCCCCCTGCCAATACTCGGAAAAATATTTTGTTTGCACATTTTGGCATTTGGCAATAAGACACACTCACTCATTGGTTTAAACCGTGTGAGATGTGATGGATTCCATTAAAATGGAAGACCCCGCTATTTTAAGTGTATTTTGTTCACACAGCTTGTTTGGCATGTGAACAAAATCGGACGCCCCCATAACCCTGTTATCACAAAGGGGTTTTGCATTGCATATGCAAAATTTTGGCTGAACTTTCCTTTCATGGTTGTGAATTGCAATTTTATTTTTTTAATTGAGCCGACTAGTTTACATTCAGCTGCATATTCACAAACCATTGTCTTGCCTGAATCTACTTACTGTTGGAAACTGACACATGAGTTACACAATGCAAAACTTTTAAATAACAGCTTGATCATCAGTCTTATATGCATGTTACTTGTTTTCCTATTCCAGAGTTCCTTACCAAATAAGAAGACTGTAGTTTTTGTTGTTTCCACCACTGGGCAGGGAGACGCACCAGATTCCATGAAGGTTGGCTTTCTTTTAAATGATCAGCAATTTATTCAAAATCTCAAGTGTCTTATTTTTTCTGATTTCAACTTGTGTTTTGTAGATGTTTTGGAAGAAACTCTTGCAAAGAAATCTGAACCAACATTGGCTAGAAGGAGTTCACTATGCTGTGTTTGGATTGGGTGATTCGGCTTACCAGAAATATAATGTAATGACTCTACAGTTCTATTTATCATTGCAGAATTACGGTACTTCTTTCTCTCTAGATAAACTACTGACATTTGTTGCTGTTTTGTAATCTACTTTTTTCTTTATCTATGAATATCGTTACTTGTCATTGAATAAAGAACCAAGCACACATATTTCCTTCTCTAGTCTCACATGTCAAAAGAGGAAAACTTTTTCTTTGGCATTACTTATTGTCGCTATGGAAGAGAAACTTAATATTCCACTATATCAAATAAAGGATTACATTCCCCCTTTTATAGATGATAATACTCATCTAATTTATAGGGATATTTACAACTTACCTAGAATAGAATCAAACTTATCTAAAATAGAAAGCAATAAAACAGGAAACTGCTGACAGATCATCAAGCTAATTAAATCTTCTAATAATTCCACACTTACAAAATACTTAATATGATTAGCTTGTTTCCTTGGCAATTTTCTTTTTCTATGAGAAAAAAAATAAAAAATAAAAAAATAAAAACTTTTATTGGAGATATGCAATTGAGGGTGGGTATGGACTCTAGTACGTTTTTCTTGGCGATTTCCTTTCCCAGGGTTTTCTTTGACTCAAAGGCAAAAGACGAAAGATTTCCTAAATATGAAACATTAGGAGTCTATAATAAAGGGCCTTGATTTATTCATACCATGGTTTTTAATATTTTTTTCTTATTGGATTTATATGATGGACTACCTCAATGACAAACATTGGACTATTTTGTTTGGTGGTGCATTCTTTATGAATCTGATTTGGAGTTAGTGGATTGCTTGTTTTGTTATGTGTAGTTCATTTGTTTTTGTCCTATGGGCCTATTCCTCATGGCTCAGAGAGGATCTTGCATCTCTTGGATAATCGCTAGACTATAATTGGTTTGATACAAAAAGCACCAAAAGGCCATTTGTTACCAAAAGTGTCACCTTTTTCACAATTTTGGTATAAAAGAAATAAATGAATCCTAGAGCAGAGGTAGATGCAGAGACTTGGATGCTCATATTGTTTCCATAAATTGATTTTCAGTGTAAATGTACTTCACATTTTAGATGGTATCATATTTCTATTTCATAGATTATGGTCTTGTATTTGCTTGTAGATTCTTCATTGTTAAGTTTTATAGGTCATCAGCCTATATTTCTAAGCCTGTTGATGTCATCTATCAGAATGTTAATTACGAGGACAGTTGCCAATTGTTCTGTGTTCAGAAGTTCCAATATTGATAACTACTTTTGACTTGTTGAGCTGTTTGTCAAATTGAATGTTTCAATTTTGCCAGATTTTCCCGCATTGTGTTTGAATAGAAAATGTGATTGACGCAAGTTACTGAGCTTTCATACAATTAGATTATGGTATTTGTACACTAGCTAGATCAACTAAGAAATGTAATAAAAATGCTTTGAGTTGAAACGTATTTGTGTTTTTATTGCTGCAGTTTGTTGCAAAGAAGCTTGATAAAAGAATTTCTGATCTTGGAGCAACAACAATAATTGAAAGAGGTCTGGGAGATGATCAGCACCCTTCAGGGTAAGATTAACTTAGATCCTTGAGTATGGATATCAAAATGTTGTGTGATCTCACAGAAAGCTCTGAATTATGCTTGGTGAAGTAATAGATTGTTTACGGTATTTGTAGATGTTATAGGATTAATAAATTTTGGCTGGTAGCGCCTTGTAGTGAGATATAAAGCCTAGAAGTTTTAAACGCACACATCCTGTTTGTAGTTAGTGCCTAACTCTTCTTCCTTTTTTTGGGGTATTCTTTTAAGCTAGGTGTTAAATATTGGTTACTAGATGATTCAGTTGCTTTTATTTTTTATTATTTATTTTAATAATTCTTTTGTAACTAACATAGGAAATAAGATGCTACTTTTTAACTTTTGCGTACTGTGGTTGCACCCCCTTGGCTTATGCATTTTTGTGTTCCCCTCCCCCCCCCCCCACAAAACCCCAAATAAAAAAAAAAAAAAAAACTAATATGAAAACAAAATGCTAGCCGAAGTATTAGTTTGGTGTGGGAGGTTTTGTTAATTCATTGCATTCATTGTTAATTTTACCTAAATGTATCAAATAGTTTTGTGGGACCGCTATATGTTGGATCATGGATGTTAGGTGTCTGACCCTTCATAAAGATTTTCAATGGAAGTTGGTAGTTTTTATCTTTTAGCTTTTGTCGAAATATCTATATTATTTGAAATATTGTCTGATTCATGCTATATTTAGATGCATAACAAGTAGGTATGGTTATGTCTATTGACAATGGAAAAACAAAGGGAAAACCTGTGTTATACGGACTCTTCTATTTTCCTCAGTGTCCATCGGATATTGGCATGGGTAAGGGTGTGGGATATGTAGTTGACATTTGTACCTAATTTAGACACTCGGATCCTTTATTTGTTACAATATACGAGAAGAAGAAACTCACATTTGCTAGTAAAGCAATATTTTTAGCTTCTCACATGAATTAGATATAAAAGTTTCATATTTTTCCTGAATCTTATTCAATTTCAAGTAAAAAAATAACACCCAATTAGAACACATTAATGTGTGTGTTTCAAGTAATTCTATATAATTTATTTATAACATTTCATCCGAGAATATTATATAATATGCAATATATATGTATATATGACGTGTCCCCATACCCATATCTAATTTTGGATATGTATGTCAAGATCCTAAGATTTAAATTTACAAAGAGAAAGGCGTAAGTGTAAGGTGTAAGTTGCACACTTAAAAAAAATCCTAGTAAAATAATTGTAATCTTAAAGAATGCTTTTAGAATATTCAAACCATCTCATCATCAAAATTGATAACTTTTTGTTTTTGTTATATTTTTATATTCTACTTTAAGTCATTTAATGGATGTGGTGCACAAATTCCACTCGCGCACACATTTTTATTTTGTGTACATCATATCTTAATTTATATATTATTTTTATATATATTATGTTATTTTTATAATTATTTCTTTTCAATTCTTTTATAATTGAAGTAATAATTTCTTTTTTTTTCTCTTAAGTTACCAAACATAACGTACATATTCCAATTATAATTTTAACTCAAATCTTGTATACACACCACCTAAATAAAGATTTTCACTCACATTGAAACACATTCACACACCCACGGTAAACATAGTCACGCAGTGAAAATAACTCCATTGAAGATCCACAGTGAAGACAACTCCATTGAAGAATTATATTGTGTTTTCGATTCTCTACTCCCGAATTTGTTAATATATATTTTCAGCAATTAATTTTTGAATGATATATATTAGTTCGGCTTTGAAGTTCCGAAGTTAAACCCACCTGAGTACACATATGTGTAGATTCAAATCCTAATAAATTTTTTTTTTCATTTCTTTGTTGGGTCTGAAGAGAAAAGAGAGATTGTGGATGCTTTTCAAATTTTCTGGGATGTTGACTAACATGGGTAAGCCCATAAAGGTTATAACCTACCATTTAGGGCCCAATACATAATTCAAATACTAAAGTCCAACGTTGTTGGAGCTCAACATGGCATTAAGAACCAATGACATCTAAACACGTGACAAGCAAAGGACAAGCCACATAAGCAGATAAAGATCCTGCAAAGTTATTGCACTGCACATCAGCCATTAATGAAGCCCCATACAACATTTATTGCGATAGCCCCTCCCCGTTGAGACAGAACGGCCTCACCATGAACAAGGCAAGTTAGAACATAGACTTTCGGCCAAGATGACAGGTCGGAAGGGACAACGAAATGATTACCAGAGAATATAAGCAGACGTCGAAGACAAGAAGAAGGTGAAACTTTTTATCTCTAATTTATCTCTACATTCCACCTCTTTTTCTAACTTGTTCGTCGGAGGGTTCGCTGGGGGACTCCCCGTTCCCCGTTGAACTCTTGTGCAGGTTCCTCTGTGGGCTTGGTACCTCAGACACTGGTTTAGGAAGCGTGAATCAGTCTAACCCGTTCTATCTGGAACACGTTGTATCATCAGTTGGCGCCGTCTATGGGAAATCTTTTGCTTCGCGCGCCAGTTGTGCTCATTGTCGCCGGAGACCCTTTCCCAATAACCCCATCCCGCGCACCCACCAGGGTGAATGGTCATGACTAGATCCATGGCTTCTCACCACAATGTTGCCGACCACCAAGCCGACCCTTCCAATCCAAACAACCCGCCACAATATTTCACTGAGCTCACCAACAGCATTAACCTCCTTGCCAAGCAAAACCAAGCCCTGATTAATGCTCTACTCTAAAGAAACCTTCATATACCTCATCTACTACCTCTAGATATCCCAGCCAACCAAGAACGAGCCCCAAGCCATACTATCCAGCAGCCCCATCCACCCAACTTGGAAGGTTGCGACCCCCTCCCCCAGATATAAACCAGCCACCCCAGGTCCCACCTCTATCGGTCCAAACACCCACACCCGAGGAAGAGGCCAGTAGTGTCCAACCCCCGCTGCATTCCGGTGATGACAACGTTCCACTCTGGGACACGGAACTCTGAGCCATGAAGCTCCAGCTCCAAGGAGTCATGCAGAACATACAACATAAACCATCTACCACAGCCAACTCACCATTCGTTGCCTCCATCAGGGACAAACCTCTACCTCCTAAGTTTAAAATGCCCTCGATTAACTCTTTCGACGGTACAACAGACCCAGTCGATCACTTGGAGACCTGCATGACCCTCATGATCCTTCATGCATTCCCTAATGAAATCATGTGTCGGGCTTTTCCCGTAACACTTAAGGGGTCAGCCCGACTGTGGTTTAGTCAGCTACTGACGGACTCTGTCTCTACTTTTCAGCACCTGAGTGACTCATTCCTCAGCCACTTCATTGGTACCCAGCGCCAACGGCGTTCGGCAACTCAACTCCTTAATATCCGTCAGACGGAGGGAGAGTTGCTGCGCAGCTTCGTCACCCGCTTCAACACCGAGGCCTTGCAGGTGGCAGAAAATGATGACAAGGTCATTCTCACGGCTTTCATGACTGATCTACGATCATCTGATTTCCTTTTTTCCCTCTCCAAAAACCCCCCGACCTCTATGGCAACCCTACTTTCCAAAGCCCAAAAATACATGAACGCCGAAGATTCCCTAGCCGCCCGACAGGATCCTACAGTCAAAAACTCAACCCCCAGAGAGAAGAGAAATGACTCAGAAACCAGAAACACCCAGTACACTCACCAAACACCTCAGTATAGTATACCAACCAACCACCCCGAGCTGACCGATCGGCATCAACCCGACTGGCCGGCTGGTTCAAACTATACACCTCCCTCAACTCCCCCATGGAACAAGTCTTAAATCAAATTCAACGAGATTATCCCCTAAAATGGCCTCAACCGCCACGCTCTCCTTCCAACTGGCAAGACCAGTCCAAATATTGCCGCTTTCATCAAGACCACGGCCATAATACGAAGAAGTGTGTTAACCTCAAAAACCAGGTCGAGGGCTTAATACGTCAGGGACGTCTTAGTCGGTTCACGGAAGCCCACCCTCAGCAGAGGCAAATGACTGAATCCATCAGAAACAACCGTCGGCGCACCCCTCCTCGACAACTAGCACAACCTAACCAAGGTCATAATCGCCCTCTACAGCAACCCTGGGCACAAGGTAACCCCGCCCCCCCTGTTAGAGAGATCAGAGTTATTACTGACGGACTTGCTTGTGGAGGACCATCGCGTTCGACTCAGCGGGCAGAACTCAAAAAAATAAGGCAGGGCTCAGACAAAAAAGTTGCCACTTTGGACCGCCGTTCCAAACAACCCAAGCAGTGGATGGAGCCCATCACCTTTACGGAGGCCGATTGCACAGGCATCCGTTACCCCCATGACGACCCCCTCGTCATCTCTGCTCTCCTCTCTAATTACAAAGTCAGACGGGTTCTCATCGACAACGGCAGTTCTTCAGACATTGTTTTTCTAAATGCCTTTCGCCAGCTCAAGGTCGGGGAAGAGAGTCTGTCCCTTTTTCAAACCTCGTTGATCGGTTTTACTAGAGATCGGGTGACCTCCATTGGCTCCATCGATCTTCCCATCACAATTGGAGAATACCCGCGGCGGGCCACAAAGCTGCTCACCTTCCTCGTCGTCGACTGTCCCTCTACTTACAACATCATCCTCGGTCGCACCGCCCTAAATGCTTTCCAAGCTATCACCTCCACTTTCCATCTTGCCGTCAAATTCCCCACCGACCTTGGGGTCAGCACGGTGAGGGGAGAGCAGATCGTGGCCAGAGAATGTTACGTCGCTTCACTTAAAGAGGTCAAGCTAAAAGAGGCTATGATCATCGAAGGGCTCGACGTCAGAGACGATGACGAGCTGGTCAGAGGGAAACCAATAGAAGAGCTTGTTGAGGTCCTCATCGATCCCATCAACCCGACAAAAACTGCCAAGATCGGCAGCCAACTATCCTCCCAGGCCAAGGCCGACCTTACTACCCTTTTGATTGAGCACAACGATGTACTTGCCTGGACCCACTCCGACATGCCGGATGTTGACCCCTCCTTTATCACTCATTGTCTCAGCATTGAGCCCCATTCCCGATCCTTCTGCCAGAAGCAGCGCATCTTTCACCCGGAGCGAAATACTCTTATCGCTTCTAAAGTATATAAGCTCCTTGAGGCACAGTTTATCAAAAATGTGGACTACCCCAGATGACTGTCAAAAGTGGTCCTGGTCCGTAAAAACAACGGTAAATAGCGACTCTGTGTCGACTACTCCGACTGTCACGACCCAAACCCGGCCCTATGGGTTTAGCACCGTAACCGGCCAGTAATCCGAGATTACCACAGGCCTGCAGAACAGTAGTACAGTAAAACAGAGTACAGGGCCTGGCGGAAGCCAAAACAGTAAATAAACAATGCCCAATGAGCTGCGACAGTCTATATCAAAAGATTTTTCATACATTTATACGTAAACAGTACAGAACGGTATGCACAATATTTACAATCATTCAGACTAAGGACTCAACCCTAGATAACAGTACGGTAAACATTCAGTCTATACAGGACAGTGAAACAGTACAAAAGGGGGAATTGTAAAACACCCCTAAGCCCTAACACGTTAGGCTCGGAACCTCGCAGTGAGGCACAAAGGCTGGCTTGACAAAACTGGAGCA
>NW_021024674.1:618944-629327 GCF_004153795.1 Camellia sinensis | reverse complement strand
TCCACCAGGTTCTAAATTGTCACCGAAATTGATGAACCGAATTGGTTTAGTATAACTCAGTGAATTATGGATTTCACAAATTCTCTCCGCAGAATATGCGACATGTGCCGTATGTGCACATATTCTGGTAAGAAATTGACACAGTTTTAATCCATTACACGAAATTCATGGTGCAATTTGAGGCTATCGCAAATGTGTCAAACTCAAATCGCACAACCTCCTGATGGCAGTACATAACGGCACAATATGCCATACACGAACAGACCGTGGTGTTTAGTAGGTACAGGAAACATAACCTTGCAAACCTAACTGTATCAAATACTGAACGACATAAACTCACAGTTGCTTCGCATTGTTTGACATGTCGCCCATATCCAATTACGATAATTCCTGCAGAGAATTGCATGCAATATTCATAAGGATGCAAAAAGAACGTTACTCCCAAATTGTAACAAAATGAAATTGACTGTTAACAACTTACAATCAACGGACCATTGAGTCGTACGTGCATTGTACGAGTGGTACTTTACGCTTATTTTCAACTACGATATGTTGTCGTTAATTTATGCAGATATGGCATGCCACTGTTTTACGAAAATTAATTGGCCATATGTTGTACTCGTTTTATAGTATTTACGACTTCAAGCCCGAATCAACAACCAATGCGCACACTTGAAACAGGGCCACATCGGACATTCAACGCAACAGCACCCATACGCAACTTACTTTCATTCAGAGAAATAAAAACCCGACTACACTGCTCAACGAAGACCGTTTGTCACTTTGGTACTCCTCAATGGCAATATCAGTTTGTCACCCGTGTAGTTTGTATACCTAATCGTACGTATGGTTTCAATGACCTAAGGAGGAACAGTTTAATAGTTCAGAAATGGTAATGTCGTGCGAGTGGAACACAGTAGGTCATAATAATAATGTGCTCCGAAATAAAAAATAGACAGACTCACACATGCCCGAGAAAATGGTGGCTGTTACCATCGGCGACCTGGCGCAGTCGAAATGGAGACACAGAGAGAGAGTGTGTTACTGGAGGTGGACAGCAAAACCGAAATGGAGAGAGAAGGAGGGACAGCAAAGTTGCCGAAATTTGTATGGGAAATGGAAATGAGTTGGTGAGATTAGAAAGGCTACGGCATGTGGGTCATCATGAAAAGTACTGCATCTGTGGGATTTCAAAAGCGCTGCCTGGCGACTTTGGTTTTTGTTCCAAATTTGGGAGGGAAACGGAAACGTACGTGACACTACATATTAAGGCCAAGTTTGGAAAGTTGGGAAAAAAAACTAAAAAGTCAAAAAGTTATTACTATTCACAGGAAGTCAAAAATTACGCCTACACAACTCCAAATTCTAATTTTGCCTTACACATTAATTTATACTCTCTCCGTCCCAAAATAATGGTCCCTTTTGGGGAATCCAACTTTTTTTGGTAGTATAATTATTGCATTTGAAAAAAGTTAATTTTCCAAAATTATCCTTTTGATAGTACATTTTTTGAGAATATCAATGTCATAATTGTACTTTTTATATTGTTTATTAATTTAAAAGAATGACAAAATAGGAAATTTGTATTATTTTTGTACTTGATTTTTGAAGAGGGACTAATATTTTGGGACAATGAAAAATAGAATAAGAGACTAATATTTTGGGACGGAGGGAGTACAATTTTGTAATACACATTTTTTTATAAAAGTCAAAAAGTTAACCCAAACATCCATATTTTTTTCCTCATTTTTTTCATCCACAAAGACAAAAATTGCACTTTTTTAGTCCAATTTTTTTCCTCACTTTTTAAATATAAATAAATATATAGTTTTTTTCACTTTTTGTGAAATATGAGTTCCGTTTGGGTTAGGGGTTGAAATGATGTGTGTGAGAGGTGATGTGACTTAAAATAATGTGATCCAAGTCAAAATATTGATCTTTTGACTTTTGGCTTTTTGTAAACATGCCAAACCAGCCCTAAAAGGTGGTTAGGAAGTTGCTATTTTTATGTTATTTTAGTATTTTCATATTTTTTAAATTTAATTTTTTGTGTTTTCAAAGTAACAGATTTTGTTGTATTTGGATATGATGTTTGTGACAGGAAATTTGCACTGATTATATGTGTTAATGCTATTCGTCCCAGTGTATGGATCAGACAGGTGTAAGCTCCTCCAGCCCGTGTCCAAATGATCAAGCCCACCAGATAACCTGCAGGCAAGTTCAACGGAGAACGGAGTAGTCCCCCAGCGAACTCTCCGACGAGCAAGTTAGGAAGAGAAGCAGAGTATATGGGAGAGGATTCCAGATAGAGAACTTAACCTTTTTCTTGTCTACAACATTTGCTTATATCCTTTTGTCATCATTTCGTTGTCCCTTCCGACCTGCTCTCCTTGCCGAAAGCCTATGTTGTAACTTACCTTGCTCAAGGTAAGGGGGTCCTGTTCCGATGGAGAGGTGTTGTTGTAATAAATGCTTTGATGGACTGCATTAATGGTGATGCGTAGTGGCAATAACTTTGCAGATCTTTGTCTGCTGATGTGGCTCGTCCTCCACCCGCCGCGTGCCTGAATGCTGTTCGTTCTTGGCGCCATATTGGATTCCAACTGTTCCGGACTCCATCGGCAGGGTTATGCATTGGGCCCTGAATGATGGGCTCTGGTTATTTATAGTGGTTCATGGCCTTTGTGGGCCTGTCTATGTCAGTAGTCCCCCATTCCCGAGTGCAGCTTCAGACCAGCGACGGGAATATGTATGAGGAAGATGGGTCCGACCGGGATGGGCGGCCGAGTTGGTGAGGCGAGCGTAGGATTGTCCGACCGTGGGGAGGATTGATCGCGCGAAGGCCGAGCGGAGGGCCTGCCGGCCGAGCTAAAGGGCCGACCGTGAAGAGGGGCGAACGTACGAGAAGGCCGACCATTGAGGGCAGGTCGACCCAAGGGGCTGACCGTGAGGACAGGCTGACCGTTGAGAACAGGGCGACCTAAGGGGGCCGACTGTGAGGACAGGCCGATCGCGCGAGAAGACCGACCGTAAGGGCAGACCGACCCAATGAGCCGACCATGAGGGCAGGCCGACCCAAGGGGCCAACCGTGAGGACAGGCTGACCGCGCGAGAAAGCCGACCGTTGAGGACAGGCCGACCGTGGGGAGGGCTAATCGTGTGAAGGACGGGCAGGATTGGCGCGAGGCTGAAGGGGCCGCGTGGAAAGTGATGATTGGAAGTAGAAAAGACAGGGTAAGGGGGATGGACAGTGCATCGTGGCCATACACGTGGCCACATCCCGCAAAAGGGGGGAAGATTAGGCGTTGGATCAGAAACGAAATGTTAGGTCATTGTGGGTGTTGAAGAGACGATTTTGGCGGATGATTTTGAAAAGTTTTGAAACTGGCGAAAATTAATTAGGACCCTTGGAATACGGGTAAACCGTGGGCTTTTGGCATTATTCGATTCACCTACCTGTGTACGAAAAATCAAAATATTCCAAGTGTGAATTCCTTTGTTGCTCACAATACACCTCTGCAACACTTTTTCAATTTCCTTGTTCCTGCCGCCGAAGCGATTCGCAGACATACCACACAAATGGCCGAAGAAGGGAGTGCGATTGTCAGGGTGGACCCGCTTGGAGATGACGATGTTGTGGAGCTAGCGGCGCAGTATAGTATACGACAGAGAGGGTGGAGGAGCTGGTGGTACGATCCCACGGTTCCACCATGATAGCAACTCCAAAGCCAATCAGCCAGGCGGAACAAGATCATTGGCACACGAAGGATGACAAATCCACGACAGTAGATGAAGGCAAATGGAGGGGAGGCCATGACAGTAGACGAATTATTTGCTTGTTATAAGGCGTCGGGGCAGCAGGAGATGTGGGTCACCCTGCAGGCTGCAGTGGGGAAGGGGTTGGTGGCGGGTCTGCCGTCGTTAATCAAGGGGTGGCGGCCGCGATGGTTCTATGTGTCTGCCAATGGGGGGCTTGGAGCGCGCACCGTGTGGGAAGTGCCCATCAGGTCTGTGGAGCTGAAACTGGGGGCAGCTGCGAAGGGGAGGGTGAGGAGGGTGAAGGAGTGGAGGGAGAGAGAAAAGGCCAAATGGAACGAGCTCGTTCAGCCGTCGGCATTATTTGAGGCGGGGATGGGGCCAAAGCCAAGTAGTGGGGATCTCGACCGAGCGGAGTTGGAGGCGAGGAGAAGGGGGCAGGAGGCAGAGGATCAGGCCATTCTTGCCAAAGCCCAGCAATTCAAAGAGTCCCAGGCCGACCGGCCACCAAAACCTGTTGCGAGGGAGCGGATTCGACCTCGCCCGAAACCCTTGGGAGAGAAAAACTTGGGCGATTTTGTGCCGTGGCCGCCCCCAGCAGACCCTTTGAAGGAGAGGTCGTTGAAGGAGATGGAGGCATTGGGCGTGGGAAAGAAGAAGAAGAGAGTGACTCAGAGTGAGGAAGTGCCTGCCCAGAAGAGGAGAAGGGAGATGAGTGTGAAAGAAACTAGTGCGGTCGTGGGGTATGAAGGGGGATAAGTGGAGGGGGCCCCAGGAAGAGTAGGTGGCCCAGAAGTGGTGGATGTTGCCTCAGAGGTCATGGAGGTGGTGCCAGTGGTGGCGGCGATCGCTGCAGGGGTCGCAAAGGTCGTCCCCGAAAGGCAAGTGGAGGATGATGCTTTGGCCCTGGGCCAAGGAGGGAGGGACAGCCTCAGGGGGGTTTTGTACCTCAAGAAGGAGGAGTCGGTGGGACCGCGGGGCGGCTGGAGGGAGAAGAAGGCCCAGCCAGAGCAGGGGCAGATCGCCTTGTAGGGATTGTAGAAGAGGCAGCCCTGCGCTCGGCCTCCAGATTCAACGAGGCTGAGCTGCTAAGGGGGTTATACTCCGCTCAAATGGAGGTAACCACCTTAGCAGGGGCCCTGCTGAGGAAGGCAGAGGGTGCCAAACTTAAGGCAGATGAGGCCAAGGCCCAGCTTGCAAAGTTGAAGGAGAAGAGTGCAAGTTGGAAGAGTGCCCACACTGAGCTGCAAACGGTTAAGGCGGAGCTGGAGGACACACGCCGCCAGGTTGTGTCGCTAGAGTTCCAACTTGCTGGCGAGCAGAAGAAGTTGGACGAGGCCCAAAGAGCCTGTGCCGCCACGGTCGAGCGACATGAAGAGGCTATGAGCAATAATGAGGAGCTGGTCAGGCAGAAGGACGAGGTGGATAGCAGAGTGGGCGATCTCCAGAGGGAATTAGAGGGCGAGCGCGCCAAGGCAGGGGAGGAGAAAGGGAGGCTCCATAGGGTGTTGGAAGCAGAGAGAGTGAATAAATCAACTTGATTTTTTACAGGTATGATATACTGAATAAATCATAAAATATGAATGGTTCGGATTATCAAAATTGGGCCTAAAAGTAGGCCCGAAGGCTCTGCAAGGACGGGCAAAAGGAGGGGCTTGCAAGGAGAGGATCCTCGTACGGGGAAAGGGGGTCCCAGTCTTAATTCATACTGTCTTTTGTTAGTGATTTTTTGGCTTACGGACTAAAAATTAAAATAAAGACTGTTTGGTTTGTTTTTGGGAGAGTTGTTTTTGAAAACAAATTTGGGGAGAGAGTTTAAAAATTTTTTTGGTTTGTTTGGTTGTGTATTTTGGGAGAGTTATTTTTTTGGGAGTTTGGGATGATTTGATATTTTGGGAGAATTTGAGTAGATGTGTGTGAGAGAAAAAGTGATTGGGAAGGAGAGAGGAGAGAGACAAAGTGATTGATTGATGTGTAAGAGAGAGAAAGTGATTTTGAAATTTTTTTTACAAAAACTCAAACCAAACAATTTTTTAGAAATTTTTTTCTTTAAAACTCGTCTCTCAAATGCAAACCAAACATAAATTTCCGTTTTCCCGCTCTGCTATACAGGTTATACAGAGTATACACCTCAATCTCATTCTCACTCCCCCTCACTGTCACACTTACTCCTCCTCCACCGAACCCAGTCTCACCGGCGACCACTCCCGACGGCCACCCACTCGTAAACCCAACCCACCGCTGTAGCCCTCATTTTCTCTGCTTCGCGAACCATAGCTCGACCGCGACCACCATCAGTTGTAGAGAAGGAATTTGTTGACGATAACGTGGGCTTTCAGGCCATAGATGAACCAGGTTCATCCTCCAAACACTGAAATAAAAAAGTTAGGGTTGTGATTCACAAAATATATTTGAAAATTACTGTTATGCAGATAGATAAATGGTATGCTTGAAAAATGCGGCACATATTGTGACGAACATTTATGCATTTACCTTTTAGAGTTAAAGTAAAAATTTTGCAGAACGTAGTATGAATACGCAGAAATTGATCCAACATAAAATGAAAGGATCACATCTTTGCAGAACATAGTATGATTATGCAGATTGATAATTAGTTGAACGAATGCATATAGTTGTGTAATTTTCAATGTGTGATTGACAATGTGATTTTCCTAAATTTGTTGTCAATCACGCATGAATTGTTGTAATGAACTGCTATCAACTAATGTGTTAGCTGCGTGACTTGAATTAACTATTATCAACATTGGTAACTATTATCAAACTGAACTTAAATGTTCATAACTATTACTGATTTGTTGATAAGTATTTCAGTGTGCTTTGTTGAAAATCACATGTGTCATTTGTTGATAACTATTTCAGTTTGATAACTACTGAATCACAGTCTCCAACAATCTGCCCCTAATCATTTCACTTCAGCATGATTTGTTGATAATAGTTGTTTAACATGTGTGATTGATAATTTACTTGACATTGACCTGATATGTTTGTAAAACTGCCATGTTTGTTCAGATTGAAAATGCTATGTGTGTAACATGTGTGTAATTAATCACAAATGCTATGTTTGAAACTGCTGTATTTGTTCAGTTTCAAAATGTTATGTGTGTACATTGAGCTGCGATGTTTGTTCAAATGCTATTAACAGTCTGTGTAACCTCTGTGCAAATGCTATTAAACATGGCAGTTTGAACAAATAGATGTTTTCAGTAAAGACACACTCTGTCCCTCAAATTAAACTAGACCTGCTATTAACCCCATCAAACAGAAGCAAAGCAGAGCACTACAAATTTCTCATGTATGCAGATTTAAAAAATGGCTTCTTATTCTAACATTAGCAACATAAGATTACAAACGAGGCTGTGCAATTGTGGAAGAACCGCTGCCATACGTATTGTCAGAACAATAAGAATGGAAATGAAGGGCGTTTGTGCTTTGTTTGCCCATCAAAATATGTAAGTATGTATTGGAAATTTTAATCCTTTAGTAGTCACAGTAATATTTGTCGTATTCAACTAACTGATTGTCATGCATTGTAGAGTACCACTCCCACTCCCATTGCAATTACTTCAAGTTCGTGGCTGAAGATGATGAAGGCGTTATGTCCACAATCCCTTCCAACACTAGAGCTGGTGATGCTTTAACAGTAGAACCTTCAAACGATGTAAGGACGAGGCTTCATGACTTGGGAAATGACCATGGTCGAAGGCTTGAAAGGATAGAAAATATAATCAAAGCGATGGTGTATTTCATTATTTTTTCTAGGGCCTTGCTACATGCCCCTAATTTTTGGCCCCCTAATCCAAATTTTAATCCTTTAGTAGTCACAGTAATATTTGTCGTATTCAACTAACTGATTGTCATGCATTGTAGAGTACCACTCCCACTCCCCATTGCAATTACTTCAACTTCGTGGCTGAAGATGATGAAGGCGTTATGTCCATAATCCCTTCCAACACTAGAGCTGGTGATGCTTTAACAGTAGAACACTTCAACGATGTAAGGACGAGGCTTCATGACTTGGGAAATGACCATAGTCGAAGGCTTGAAAGGATAGAAAATATTATCAAAGCGATGGTGTATTTCATTATTTTTTCTAGGGCCTTGCTACATGCCCCTAATTTTTATGATAGAAGGGCTGTGCTACATCCCCCGAATTTGGGGGCCCCTAATCCCCCGAAAAATCAGAACAAGGCAAAAAAAAAAATATGCCCAAAACGACGTCGCTTTGGGCATTAGGGGGATTAGGGGGGGCATTTTTAGGGGGACAAATCATTTCTCTATTTTCTATCATTGAGAAATGATTTGTCCCCCTAAAAATGCCCCCCCTAATCCCCCTAATGCCCAAAGCAACGTCGTTTTGGGCATGTTTTTTTTTTTGCCTTGTTCTGATTTTTCGGGGGATTAGGGGCCCCCAAATTCGGGGGATGTAGCACAGCCCTTCTATCATTTTGTACTTGATCATGTAACTTTCGTACTTCTTTGTATCTTGGGAAATTGAATGGAAGTTTGTACCAGTTTTTGTTGTATTGTACTTCATTATTGTACGGGGAGCAAATATTCCGGCAAGCCCGTACTCCTTTCTTCCGAGCTCCGTCGATGTCCGATCACCTGCGAGAAAGTAACGGTGAGCTACCCGGCGGTGTGTGGCCGGAAAAACCCTCCGACGATCAAGTTAGCACACACCTTAGGATGGATAGAGAGAAGGGAGAGAGTGTTTGAGTGTAAGAATCCCTTACAGAGATGTTCGTGTGTCGCGTATGGGGGGCGCAGACATGCTTATATACCTTCTGAGCCCCATATCCACCCCCAGTCATCTCCTGACACGTGGCTCTGCTATCCCATCTGTCAGCATAGACCTTGCTGAACATCATCTAATCTCAACTGCCCGCCATCACAGCCGGAGCTCGGCAGCCGAACTGCTCTTTGCGTTGCTGCGCCGCGCCGTGCTTCATATCCAAGCACTTCCCTGGCAAAGACCGAGGAGGACCGGACTAGGCAGCATCTCGGCAAAGCCTAGCCCGAAGCACCCCGTGGTCAGCTTTCCTGCCGGTCAAACGGTAACCCCGGCCGACCGTGCCTTTCCGGGCGTCGGTCACTCGGCTTGTCTGGCTTCGGCTATCCTCGGACCGAGCATCCCGGTCCGACCGAGCATCCCGGTCCGACCGAGCACTACCTTACCGAACCGCTCCTTTACGGTCTGGGACGGGACGCACTCGGCCTAAGTTCTGCCCGGCCCAAGTTCTGGCAGCCCATCTCCGGGCGAATAGTCGATCATCTCGGCCCCATGTGCTGCTGGGCTCTCAACCTGCTCGGTCGCTACCTCGGCCCAACTCCAGATCATAAATCACCCTTTCAATTTTCCCTTAATTCCGTCCGTGAAAGCGTGACTGGGATTACTCACTTCGACCGAGATAACATTTCTCCGGTCTTCAAGACGCCAAACCTCGACCGGGCTGGTTAACATAATTGTCTGCAAACTTGCCCGGTTATATTCCTCAGCTGACATCCTCTTCGTTGAAAGTAGCTCGGTTGGCTCTTCGTGTTTGCAACCCGTCGCTTCAGTCCTGTCGTAGCCATAAATGGGGACACGTGGCGGGCTGCCATTGGTCATCGGGCAGCCAACCCGCCGTTTTTGCCAGAATTTGAATTTGGGCGGTCTCCTTCGCCTATACATACATGTCCTTCTCAAACTCCAAATCTTCCTACTGTCGCTTCGATATTCGACCTTAGAGCTCTCGCATCTTCATCCAGACTTGCTGCCATTCTTCGTGCTTGAAGGATTAGGTCCTGTCCTTCACTGGTAAGTTATTCCACCTTCACTTTGTTGCTATTTTCTTTCATATTGCACACATTAGGGCACAAAAACATAGCTATTAGGGCATAGGTCGTAGAATCCGCACCTAACCTCCCATTGTTCTTGGTGTTCTTCATCTTCGTGAAGAACACTGAAAAACTGGGGTGAGCCGGGCTCCTGGTCCTCTTTTGATCCAAAAAACCAGTCCAACCGAGCAAATAACAAGTTTGTCTCGACCCCAGCAAAAACCGAGATAACAAAAGGACTTGGTCGCTCAACCGGGCTAACATCTGGTCTGCTTGGGCGACCGGGCTCCTTAGATAGAATAAACAACCGAGGTGGTTTGGCACCCTTAATGACCGAGCTAAAATCCAACTCCTGTTGCGCAACCGCGCTCACACTTAACACTTGCCATCCTTTTCCTGCAGAGTCCAAAGGGACCACTGTTATTCCTGAGGCTCTCAGGACCGAGCAGCATCCAATAACCAGTGCCAAACCCCTCAGCCGGGATACATTAAGCCGGCTACAAATGGGGAAATTCCGCTTCCTAGTGGATACTCCGGCCGCGCTAGCTGCTTTCAGAGAGGATTACGGCATCCCGGCCGATGTTCATCTCGAACTGGCTGAAGAGGAGACCACACCCTGGGGAAGAGTTGACCAATGCCCCTTCACCGTGCTCTCTATTGTCGAAGGGGGCCTCCGTTTCCCGCTCAACCCTCTTATAACCGAGTTCCTTCGCCGCACCGGGCTGGCACCCACCCAAGTGTCCACCAATACCTATAGAATAATCAACGGCGTTCACGAATTGAACAAAC
>NW_021024674.1:605817-617032 GCF_004153795.1 Camellia sinensis | reverse complement strand
AATACCAAAATGGAGTACAGAACAGTTCCTATTGGGTCCATTTCGGTTAGCAGAGGGAAGAGTTCCTATTCGAATAGCACAAAATACCAAAATGGAGTACAGCCATATCAATTTTAACGCACAACCAATGCACTCCTCTGTAATTGAAAGGCATGTAAATCTACACGTAAACACAACGGCAGACCTTGTTTAGAGGCCATGCAAACATGTAATGGCTTTCATATTTTCGTTTTAATATAACGGGATGAACATTGATATTACCCTCTGGCATGCATCAATCGCACCAGTGTATCTGTCATGTCCGAAAAATGATGTGACGATATGTTCATGGTCCAGAGGTTGCATATCTTTATTTAGAATCATAGTCTGCATGTGTAATGCGTAAAGGTCATTGACGGAAACATTTGTCAAAATATGTCATACACAATACACAACGTAGCTTTAAACACTTACTTACAGACAGATATACGGGAAAGAACCAATCAGTGTGCCTTCCGTCATTGTGTAAATCCCTCTATCGATTAGTCAATTGCACCACCACCAAGTTGATTGGCTGGAACATTGTATGCAAGACACAAGGCAGGTTGATTAGAAAGGTTTCTGAGTTCAGGGGTACTGAAAAACGCAGATTCATATTTGTGCAGCCAACACTTACAGTGTCGGATAGCCACGACCCTGGTTTGAGCGTGCGCATGTCACGCCGGGTGCCAACTTCACATGCCCGTCCATGAAGATTCATGGAAACAACAATGTCCCTACAAGCAATAAATGATCCTTAGAACGATAGTTATTTCACAGTGGACTGTCATTTAAAATTTGCAAGTAGTAAATGAAACAACACATTTCATTTTTGCTATCGTCAAATACATAGTGAAGAAGTTTTTGTTTCTCCGCCGATAACAACCCTTCCCTGTCCAACATCGTCAACGAGTCCTACAAAAATAAACAGCCAACTAACAGTACACATTTCATAAAAATATTGAAGCTTACATTACAAGGTCGGTAGTCATAAAAAAGAATGTGAAATGATGTAAAAACTGTGAGCCTCAGAGTTTTCCCAACTTGTGATGTTTGGTGCGGAGTTTCTTAGAAATGTGTACTAATATATGGCAGCAGTCATAACTGCAAACATGCAATTCTTTGACAACTAGTACAATACAACACAGATGATTGTAAAATTACTGATTCACATTATTGATGTGGGCATGAATTGGGTATTCACAACTTGTGGGGCATTAAAGGCAGTATTTGTACCTTGTTCACCTTATTCACACCATCAACATCCACAGGTGAACTGCTGTCGTCAACTCCACTATTTGTTTTGCTATTGATGCACAATTACATATCCCCGACCTCAGTGGCTTGAACTCCACTTCCGCACATTTTTCCTTTTCCTTTTCCTTTTCGTCTTCCCTTCGCACTTCCTTTAACGATTCCAGTTGCTCCCAATGGTTTGCCAAGCTTAGTAGGAGAAGTATGCACATCGCACGCCACGTTCTTCACGCCCACTGACTGAAGGTCAGGACTGTATTTATCTTCAGTTTCATATGTTTCCCCTGACTGAAGGCCTCCCTTCTTGTTGTTGTCCCCACCTTCTTCGATGTTCAGCTTGTGCCCATCATGCAAATGACTTTTGTCCCCTGCCAAGGTTCCCTTCAAAATATGTTGTTGGTGATCCACCCCTTGTACATCTGAAATATTACACTCCATTGGGTTAACTTCGTCAGATGGTTTGACCACGCCATCCTCATGCGCCTCGACTCGAATAGCAGGGTCCACACCCTGTTTGGCCACGCCTACCGGTTGCGGTGTAGAGAATATACCTTCGATGAGGTGGTGTAGCATTTGCTTCAGTTCACGTAAATTGGTTTGTTCAGTGAACGGTTCGTTGCAGCCCAAACTGAAACGTTGAAGCAGTTGCTTCAGCATTTTCTTCAGTTGAGCAACATTAGAGGAGAGGTTAATGATACACACATCATTGCCTTCCACCTAATCATACATATACATTCGTGAACTTAGTCTTACAAACCATCTTCAAATGATATGGCTCAAGTGTGTGAAAATTGCGTAATGCTTGGATGGATTACCTTGTCATTGCCAACAACTTGCTTGCCTTCGAAATGTTGCAACATCTCCATTAAATCTGTTTGGTTATGGAGAACTTGCTTCATCATTTCCTTCAGTTCACGAATGTCAGACTCCAAATTGCTCATATGGACTTCATTGTACTGTCCTGTTTGTTGGTTCTCGACATGGCATGCATCCATGTCAGCATCATCGGCGTTACTGTAATCAAACTCCACCTAATCATAGAAACGCATAAATGAAGTCTGACATTGTATGTTGGGGTCGATGGTGTGAAATGTGCACAGTGGTAGGAGTGCTTACCGCAATTGTTGGGAAATTTTGCTTCCTTCTGATACGTCGCAGCGTCTCCCGTATTTGGGTATCACCCCAATCATGAAGCCGAGGTGTGGACCGCGTCGTGGTCGAGCTCAGACAAACACAATCAAGGTACAACAGCTGTGGACATTAAGGGGCACACCATAATTAAGTTGTTCGTCCCACAAAAATGAACTATATTCAGTAACAATGACATTCATTATTCTCAATTTTGTAGTGGAACGTACATAGCATACCGATTTTTTTGAGGATGCTGTCAACTTTATAGGCACATATCATGCAATGTTTTTTGGGGAAAAAATTGTACAGCACACCAAGGATTATTGATGAAACCAAGAAAAAAAATTTATGTACATGTTCCCCTCTTCGCAACGTAGTTTTAATTGGTTCCTCCATTGAGGTTCGGCATACTTTTTGCCCTGTACTCTTTGTTCTTAAATTCATGACGGTAGTCACACAAAATTTATTTCTGCAAGTACCATACTTGGTCAGGAAGAGTGCTGTTTGTCGTACTCACAAAGCAGGTACCATTGTATGTCCCAATCAAGGCCAATTTGTTGAACCATGACAGAACAATGCATGAAACACATGAAGGGGGGAATGGAAAAAAAAAATCAAGTTATTGGCATACCATTAGCAGGAAAACACATCCAGTTGCACCACGATGACCTTTATACTAAGGAGAAAACTAACATTGTTGGTGCGAGGTGACCAATATCCATCAGATGCAATGACGACAACTCCTGCAAAGTATTGCAATCAATATTTACAACAACACAAACAAACGGCTGCAACATGTGGCTGTTAACCTTAAAATTTTGCATAAACACAGACAAATGGCTTCAACCCGGTCATTGTGGTAGGACACAACATGGCCCCCAACACGTACAGCGCAAATTTCCGCCGAAACTCGTCCTCCGTACCAGCAGTCTCTGTCAGATAAAGTCTCAACTTGTTCAAAGGAATGACTCCGTTAACAACTCCAACCTCATCGTAGATATTGGGATATGCTTCTAATGACCCAGCCAACTGCACGTCATCGCCTTCACACCGTATTCCCAATAAAACATTAACTGCCTTACACGTGAGCCTAACTTGACAACCATGAACATTCGATGAATTACTGTCAGGATCGAAGTTCTGTACCAACCATGCGCACAAGTCGTGATCTATACGTGTACACTTCATCCCCAGGAGGCTAGCAAACCCAATGTCAATGACTGCCTGCTTTTGTGCTTCGTTGAACCGGTTAACTAGGTCAGCAATTGACTTCAATGATATGCGGAGTTGCCTTTTACCCTGCACATTTTTTACCCTTAAATTAATACAAAAATACAACCAACAATGTCAGCAAAGCAGGACCTAGCCAAATGCATTTACGAAAACATCAAGTACGTAATGAACTTTTCAGACTTCGGTGCACATGGTACTACTTTGGTGTGTTCCTCAGCGCTCGCCTTAGCCATTTCCGCAAACCTCTTTTTCTCATCAGAGGGGAGTGCCTTCTACCTTTCCCCAATCTCCTTTCTAGTCTTTAACCAAGAAAATGACAGACGTACAAGACAAGTAACAACTATGAGTCCAAAATTACTGTAACTACAACTTTATGCCAAACGCAATCCGCGTGCATTGTTGGTAATTAAATAAGATTGCAAATACAAATAACAGTTGTAGCAAAAAGTCAGCGACAAAACGTAGCTGGACTTTTACAACGAATTGAAATTTACAAAAACAATAGGAAAGTGACATTATTACATGCTACAATCCTACAAACGCGAAACAATCAGAAGCCCACTACGACCATTCAATACAACGTGTGGATAGCAACCCAGCGATGTGTTTCCATCATAGTGTATTATAGAGAATACAGATTTCGACACTCACCATTTTTCGTCGAGTGTTGTCTGGCCCTTGCATTTCCTTGAATTGTTGCTGGCTGCATGCAAGCATCGTCAAGCTTATCATCACTAAATGTGAAATATGAATACATATATATATATATATGCAAGTTTTTATGTCAAGCTGGCCCCGAAATCGGCATAAGACAGCTTTCGTGCATCCGGGACTGAATCGACACCAATTTAAACATTTTCAGACATGCGGAACAAAACCAATTTGAAACATCACAAACTGAACTTCGACGAGGCGTGTAATTTCAGTACGAAAAATGTAATTCCAGATTGTCAAAATAAACAACTAGTACCTGTAACAAATGAATGGTGCAACTGGCCGCTTTCAACAAGAGCCAGCGATAGTGTCAGACATTTGGATATGTTGTTCGGCAATTGTCTTCAATCTTTTCCTTCCCCTTATGAAAGAGCAAATCATACAAATTAGATTGAAGGGAAAATTACACGGGTGGTGTACACATTTTGTCCGTTGTCTAATTTGGATTGATGCACTTTAAACTACCTAAATTGTGACAGTCCATTTCAAATTTCGTGGACATTTTCGGTCAAATTGCTAATGCCGTTTGTCATTTTTAAAACAAAGATTGTAATGTCAATTGATTGAGATTATGTAAGTTCAGTAAAGTTATAAGTTGACTACAACAAAAAGTACAATTGCCACGTATATGAATATTTTTTGATACAAAACAGTGAAGAGTTGTAATCAAATGGACGTAATTGAAACAAAAGTTCAAAATTGATGCTGCAAAGCGAGGCCATTCAAAATTTGTGCAAAACAAATAACACAAACACAAAAGTACAAAAGCATTGATCCGGAAAAAAATCAGCGTATTCCTTGGTGATGGATTTCATTTGTTTACAAACATATGTATGAAACCAACTGGTAGCAAGTCTTTAAGGAGAAAACTAACATTGTTGGTGCGAGGTGACCAATATCCATTAGATGCAATGACGACAACTCCTACAAAGTATTCCAATCAATATTTACAAGAACACAAACAAACGGCTGCAACATGTGGCTGTTAACCTTAAAATTTTGCGTAAACACAGACAACAACACGCAGAATTTCCCAACACATACAGATTTTGAAACAGACAAAAGAAAGGGCACACATGGAAATTTTGCATTTCGTTCACACAGCTTACAATTAAAACAATTATGTGTACAAGCGATAAATGCATAATTTCACAAATATTCAAGAGGAAGGACTACATTGTGTTTTTCATTTAGGGCTGAAGGACTACACGCACATACTTTTATGAAGGCCCGACTACAAATGACAAAGAAGCAACTGAACTATTTCATGACGGGGTTAAACAATCAGGACACGATTCTGCTGTCAGAGAAATTGGTGCTCATCCCAGGCACGAAAACCAGATGAAACCCCATCCATCAAGTTGAGAGCTTCAATTTCCTACTGAGCAACTTGGTTGCAGAGAATCGAGGTGGCTGCATCGTGGCCCATGCTCCATTACCTTCGGGTGGTCAGACAGTGGGCAGATCAGAGAAGAATACTTTTCCGGGCGTACAAACAAGTTTCAAGCTTATACCTTTTCGTGGAAGTGCTTATATTTTTTTGGAAAAGTTACTCCTTTTACCAGCACGAAATAAAGGAAATACCAACCGGATCAGATGAACCGACGGTGGTGCTCGATTAACCCTTGCGGTTGTGCTCCACCGACAAAAATCAACTCAAAAAAAGTATTTACGCATCCACTTCCATGGCTAGCCTTCCCAAGAACTTAAGCTCAGCACTCAAATATTGTTCTCTGTAAAACCATACAGCTACGGGGAAATGGAACAACGGAGAGACGGGCAGACAGAAAGACAAACAAAGAGAGAGGTCCGAGATGGAAGAGAGACGGACGGGCCGACGGAACTTACACCTCTTCTGAACACTTCGGCAATTTTTAAAGTTTTATACTTGTTCTGACAACTACACCTTTTAATGAAAACTGACATCATTTATAAATTAATTTTCTTCATAAAAGTTACACCTTGGAACTTTATATCTTTACATTACATTAATTTTCGGATTAGGGGTCACTGCTGTGGTAAATACACAGCAGTGACTGTTGTGGTTTATTTTGTAGTGTATTATGGAATTATTTTTATGATCTGAATCGTTCATTTTGTAAGGTTTGTTGAGTACTTCAAGCCTACCAAAAATCATATTAATCGGATACCAATAACTATATGATTGATAACCAAAAAAACAAACAAGAAGTTTTTCTTTTAAAAAATAGTATAAAAATATGCAATTCGATTATATAATTGTTGATATCCGATTAATATGATTTTTGGTAGGTTTGAAGTACTTAACATATCCTACAAAATGAACAGTTCAGATCATAAAAATAAACTCATAATGCATCACAAAATGAACCACAACAGTCACTGCTGTGTATTTACCACAGCAGTGACCCTTCTAAGTAAAAGTTACACCTTGGATCTTTTCTAAAAACGAAACATTCAGCTTTATTGGGATTGGTCTTCTTTGGGAACTTATATCTTTTGTAAAAAAGAAACATTCAGCTTCAATGATTGGTCTTTTTTGGGAACTTGTACCTTTTGTAAAAACTCACAAAGTTTACAACCATTCCTAAAGTTTACACCTTTCCTAAAAATTTACACATTCTCTCGGAAATATTTACAACTTCTTGAAAAATTACACATTTTGTGAAAAAACATTTTTCATAAAATTTACACTTATTATTTCAAGTTACACCTTTAGTGAAAAACAAAACTTACATCTTTGCTATGGTCATTTACACCTTCTTCGGACAAACATACACCATATTTGAAAAGGTTATACCTTTTGTCAAAAAATTTGTTGGTGTGTTTGGTAACGTTTACGTTTTCAGTTTATATTTACAAAAAATTTATAAACTAGTTTTTGTTTATTTTTTGAAAAACATAAACTACAAACGCATTTAACGTGTAAATTTTCAAAAAAGGTCTAACTGTCTTCACCAAAGATGTAACTCCTATTTAAAAGGTGTACAATTTTTTAAACATGTTTGCTTCACAAAAGGAGTACCTTTTTAGAAGAGGTGTAAGCTTTTAAAATAAGGTGTAAACTTGCTGAAAACATATTTTCCATAGAAGGTGTAAATTTTTTAAAAAGGTGTAAGTTTTGCTGGCAGAAAAGTTGTAATATCCCATAAAAAGTCTAAATTTTATGAAAACAGTTATTCACAAAAGCAGTAACCATTCAGAAACGGTGTAAGCATTCCCACAAAAAGGTGTAATCATTCAGAAAAGGTTTATGTTTTTAACAAAAGGTATAAATTTTATTCAAATACTCCTTCCATGCAAGGTGTATATTTTCAAAAACATGTATGTAGTTTTCACAAAACATGAAAGTTATGTCACAATGGTGTAACTTCCCATTGAAGGTTTAAATTTTAGGAAAATATAATTCAGATTTCCATAAACGGTGTAAGCATGTTGAGAAAAGATGTAACTTATTTCAAAAAAGGTGTAAGTTCTGTTCTCAGAAAAAGTGTAAGTTCCAATAAAACGTGTAAATTGTTTAATAGACATGATTTTTAATAATCTCACAAAAGGTTTAAGTATTTCAATGAAAAGGTCTAAATTTTATAAAATAAATTATTTCACAAATGTGTAACCTTTCACAAATAGTGCAAGTTTTTTCACAAGGGATGTGAGTAACTTCACAAAACGTGTAAGTTCCGTTTTTTCCCCCCAAAACCTGGAAGTTCCTAAAATCCAATCACACTGTATTTGTCTTGTTCAAATAATGGAAATGTGAGAGAGAAGGGCGTTTCGGAGGGCTTGGCCTTTCTCCCAGTAGAACTCCGTTTCAGAGAAGACGAGTCTGGGAGGGCTTGGAATAGCGACTCCAAGTCCAAATCCAACCAAGTATGTCAATGTAAAAGAGAACCGTTTTTAATATAGAGAAACGGACAGACAGAGAGAGAGAGAGAGAGAGAGAGAGAGAGAGATAGACTGAGATCAACAGACGTAGAGACCTAGATGGACACTGATCGACAGAGCAGCCACTCCGAGATCGACAAAGGGACCGAAATCGACAGAGATCGACGGAGAAGAGACCTACATGGACACAGACAGACCAAGATCGCTGGAGACAGACCGAGATAAACAGGGATCGACAGAGAGAGACCGACATCGACACAGAGAGGCCAAGATCGATAGCCAGAGAGAAAAAAAACCTTTGATTTGCGGCGGCGGGGTCAGTGGAGGTGCCAATCTTAGAAGGCTGTGAGCACCGGAGGCCACCAACGCTTGGGTGGTCAGCGGGGTTGACGAACCCTTTGATTTGTTCAGTGGTTGTCCCAATTTGTTTATGAACACTTCGAAATGTTACTCCTTTTGTGTTTACTACGAATACTTTGAAATGAACACTTGATGTTACTCCTTCTGTGTTTACGAACATTTTGAAATGAACGCTTTGTTACTCCATTTGTCGTTATGAACACTTTGAAATGTTACTCCTTCATACTTTTCGTGAAAATACTTACACCATTTTTGAAAAGTTACTCCTTTTGTTCAAGAATTTTTACGGTTTGTGAGCGGCAACTTAAAGCTTCGTCGGAAGTCACTTATACCATTTGTGAAAAAAAAAATCATAAAATTTACACATTTTGCTTAAGCTTACACCTTTTCGTGGAAGGGCTTACACCATTTTTTAAAAGTTACTCCTTTTGTGTAAGAATTTTTGGCATAACATTTATACTTTAACTTCCAACTTTTACCTTTTGTGAAAGCCCAACTTAAAGCATCTTCGGAAGTCACTAATACCTTTTGTGAAAAAAAAAAATCATCAAATTTACACCTTTTGCTTAAGCTTACACCTTTTCGTGGAAGTGATTACACCATTTTTGAAAAGTTACTCCTTTTGTGTAAGAATTTTTGGCATAACATTTATACTTTCTCTTCCAACTTACACCTTTCGTGAAAGCCCAACTTAAAGCTTCGTCGGAAGTCACTTATACCTTTTGTGAAAAAAAAATATCATAAAATTTACACATTTTGATTAAGCTTACACCTTTTCGTGGAAGTGCTTACACTATTTTTGAAAAGTTACTGCTTTTGTGTAAGAATTTTTGGCATAACATTTATACTTTTTCTTCGAACTTACACCTTCTGTGAAACCCCAACTTAAAGCTTCTTTGGAAGTCACTTACACCTTTTGGGAAAAAAAAAAATTCATCAAATTTACACCTTTTTCTTAAGCTTACACCTTTTCGTGAAAATACTTACACCATTTTTGAAAAGTTACTCATTTTGTGTAAGAATTTTTGGCATAATATTTATACTTTTTATTCCAACTTACACCTTTTGTGAAAGAGTATATAAGCACAAAAGGAGTAAATGTTATGACAAAAATTCTTACACAAAAGGAGTACATTTTCAAAAACGGTGTAAATATGTTCCCAAAAAGGTGTAATCTTACGCAAAAGGTGTAAATTTCATTAATTTTTTTTTTCACAAAAGGTATATGTGACTTCCGAAGATGCTTTAAGTTGGTCTTTCACAAAAGGTGTAAGTTGGAAGAAAAAGTATAAGTGTTATGCCAAAAATTCTTACACAAAAGGGGTACCTTTTCAGAAATGGTGTAAATATGTCCCGAAAAGGTGTAAGCTTAAGCAAAAGGTGTAAATTTCATTAATTTTTATTTTCCAAAAGGTATAAGTGACTTCCGAAGATGCTTTAAGTTGGGCTTTCAGAAAAGGTGTAAGTTGGAAGAAAAAGTTTAAATGTTATTCCAAAAATTCTTACGCAAAAGGAGTACCTTTTCAGAAATGGTGTAAGCACTTCCGCAAAAAGGTGTAAGCTTAAGCAAAATGAGTAAATTTTATGAATTTTTTTTTTCACAAATGGTATAAGCGACTTCCGACGAAGCTTTAAGTTGGGCTTTCACAAAAGGTGTAAGTTCGAAGACAAAGTATAAATGTTATGCCAAAAGTTCTTACACCAAAGGAGTAACTTTTCAAAAATGGTGTAAGCACTTCCACGAAAAGGTGTAAGCTTAAGGAAAATATGTAAATTTGATGATTTTTTTTTTCCACAAAAGGTGTAACTTCGGAGAAAAAGTATAAATCTTATGACAAAAATTCTTACACAAAAGGTTTAAGTTGGGCTTTCATAAACGGTGTAAGTTCGAAAAAAAAGTATAAATCTTATGCCATAAAGAGATGTAAATAACTTCGCAAAACGTCTAAGTTCCGTTTTTTCCCTCGAAAACCTGTAAGTTCCTAAAATCCAATCACACTGTATTTGTCTTGTTCAGATAATGGCAATGTCAGAGAAAAGGGCGTTTCGGAGGGCTTGGCCTTTCTCCCAGTAGAACTCCGTTTCATAGAAGACGAGTCTGGGAGGGCTTCGAATAGCGACTCCGAGTCCAAATCCAACCAAGTATGTCAATGTAAAAGAGAACCGTTTTTAATATAGAGCAACGGACAGAGAGAGAGAGAGAGAGAGAGAGAGAGATAGACTGAGATTAACAGACATAGAGACCTAGATGGACACTTATCGACAGAGGGACCAAAATCGACAGAGATTGACAGAGAAGAGACCCACATGGACACAAACAGACCAAGATCGCTGGAAACAGACCGAGATAAACAGGGATCGACAGAGAGAGACCGACATCGACACAGAGAGTCCAAGATCGATAGCCAATCTTTCAAAAAATGTTTGATTTGCGGCGGCGGTGCAAGTGGAGTTGCCGATCTCAGAAGGCTGTGAGCACCGGAGCCCACCGACGCTTGGGTGGTCAGCGGGGGTCACGAACCCTTTGATTTGTTCAGTGGTTCTCTCAATTGGTTTATGAACACTTCGAAATGTTACTCCTTCTGTGTTTACGAACATTTTGAAATGAACCCTTTGTTACTCCTTTTCTGGTTATCAACGC
>NW_021024674.1:579831-605101 GCF_004153795.1 Camellia sinensis | reverse complement strand
ATGAATTTTTTTTTTCACAAAAGGTATAAGTGACTTCCGAAAAAGCTTTAAGTTGGCGTTCCACAAACGGTGTAAGTTCGAAGAAAAGGTTTAAATCTTATGCCAAAAATTCTTACACAGAAGGAGTAACTTTTCGAAAGGTATAACTGACTTCCGAAAAACCTTTAAGTTGGGCTTTCACAAAAAGGTGTAAGTTCGAAGAAAATATATAAATCTTATGCCAAAAATTCTTACACAAAAGGAGTAACTTTTCAAAAAAAATATAAGGAGTTCCACGAAAAGGTATAAGCTTAAGCAAAAGGTGTAAATTTGATGAATTTATTTTTGCACAAAAGGCATAAGTGACTTCCGAAAAACCTTTAAGTTGGGCTTTCACAAAAAGGTGTAAGTTCGAAGAAAATGTATAAATCTTATGCCAAAAATTCTTACACAAAAGGAGTAAGTTTTAAAAAAAAATATAAGGAGTTCCACGAAAAGGTATAAGCTTAAGCAAAAGGTGTAAATTTGATGAATTTATTTTTTCACAAAAGGTATAACTGACTTCCGAAAAACCTTTAAGTTGGGCTTTCACAAAAGGTGTAAGTTCTGTTTTTTTTGTAAGTTCTTAAAATCCAATCACACTGTATTTGTCTTGTTCGGATAATGGCAATGTCAGAGAGAATGGCGTTTCGGAGGGCTTGGCCTTTCTCCCAGTACAACTCCGTTTCAGAGAATACGAGTCTGGGAGGGCTTGGAATAGCGACTCCGAGCCCAAATCCAACCAAGTATGTCAATGTAAAAGAGAACCGTTTTTAATATAGGAGCAACGGACAGAGAGAGAGAGAGAGAGAGAGAGAGAGATAGACTGAGATCAACAGACATAGAGACCTAGATGGACACTGATCGACAGAGGGACCGAAATCGACAGAGAAGAGACCCACATGGACACAGACAGACCAAGATCGCTGGAGACAGACCAAGATAAACAGGGATCAACAGAGAGAGACCGACATCGACACAGAGAGTCCAAGATCGATAGCCAATCTTTCAAAAAAACCTTTGATTTGCGGCGGCGGTGCAAGTGGAGTTGCTGACCTCAGAAGGCTGTGAGCATCGGAGCCCACCGACGCTTGGGTGGTCAGCGGGGGTCACGACCCTTTGATTTGTTCAGTGGTTGTCTCAATTGGTTTATGAACACTTCGAAATGTTACTCCTTTTGTGTTTACTACTTTGAGATGAACATATGTTACTCCTTCTGTGTTTACGAACATTTTGAAATGAACCCTTTGTTACTCCTTTTCTGGTTATCAACGCTTTGAAATGTTACTCCTTCATACTTTTCGTGAAAATATTTACACCATTTTTGAAAAGTTACTGCTTTTGTGTAAGAATTGTTGGCATAAGATTTATACTTTTTCTTCGAACTTACACCTTTTGTGAAAGCCCAACTTAAACCCATTTCGGAAGTCACTTATACCTTTTGTGGAAAAAAAAATTCATGAAATTTGCACCTTTTGCTTAAGCTTGCACCTTTTCCTGAAAAGACTTACACCATTTTTGAAAAGTCACTCCTTTTGTGTAAGAATTTTTGGCATAACATATATACTTTTGTGCTTATATACTCTTTCACAAAAGGTGTAAGTTTGAAGAAAAAGTATAAATCTTATGAGAAAAATTATTTCACAAAAGGAGTAACTTTTCAAAAAAAATATAAGCAGTTCCACGAAAAGGTATAAGCTGAAGCAAAAGGTGTAAATTTGATGAATTTATTTTTTCACAAAAGGTATAAGTGACTTCCGAAAAGCTTTAAGTTGGGCTTCCACAAAAGGTATATGTTCGAAGCAAAAGGTATAAATCTTATGCCAAAAATTCTTACACAAAACGAGTAAGTGTTGATAAAAGGTGTAAATGATTTCACAGAAGGCGTAAGTTTTCTGAAAAAGGTGTAACTCTTCAGAAATCAGTTACACCTTTTTCTGAAATTCCTTACGCCTTTCGTGAAAACTTATACATTTTTTGTGACCATTTACACCTTTAGTCATATAATATATTATTTTATTAATTTACCTGGAAAGTGACCTGCTAAGCAGGTCACCAATGTGTAAGTTTTCAAATATTTTGATATAACTCAATACATACAAATGTGTAAATGCAAAATAGAAGGGTGTAAGTGCCTTGCATACCATATGCAAGGCGCACATGAGAAAAGTCCTTTAATCTATTGTTTATCTTTATTGGGTGCAATCACATTGGTGCAACTTCTCGTTTGGTGCTCTCTTGATTCACTGTTGGAGGTCTCCTTGGCTGCTCTATTCTTTTCTAATTTATTTCCATGATGGTTTGGTCTTAGTAATTTGTTTAATAGGTTGGTGTATCTTAGTTAGATGAATGACAAAAAAAAAAAAAAAAAACTCCAGAGTATGAGCCATAGAACAAAATAAATCTTGAGTTTCTAATTTTGTCAATTAAATTCTAATTTAAATTTGTTTTCAATGTAAACCAATTGCTATTTTCATTGAGTAAAATTGATCCAAAAAATGATATTTTAGTCATTATATTCAATGTAGGTGTACAAAAAATGTCTAAAATACTCGTTTCCATTGAGTTTAATAACTGAAATACCATTTTTTCATTAATTTTACTTTACAAATATAGGTAGATGGTTTAGATTGAAAATAAATCAAAAGACTAAGGTTTAAATTGATAAAATTTTAAATTTAGGTTTTATTTTTTTACAAGATTCTAATTATTATTTTTTTTATTGTAATTTTTCTAAAATTCTTACAAAAATAATGTGGTAATATCATTCTTGTAAATAAATTCATTTTCATGTATATTTTATTTTAAAATAAAAATTTCATATTTAGCCACATTATTTTGTATGAAAATTTTCTTTTACATTTTTTATTTAATTGCAGTTGATTTGATTATATTGGAAGTGATACTGATGAGCAATGCTAGAGATGCAAAAAATTTACCAAACACTTGCATGTACACCTATGTGAGTGTTTGGTAAAATATTTGGGATCTCTAGTATTTTTGGAGATTGATAATGAGCTTGTTTGGTATAACTGATTGCAAGTTAAATGGTGATAATTAGAAAGTCGAAGCCAAAAGCACTTTGTCTCAAATTCCACATAATTAGCTTTTCTTTAGCTTATTTAAACTATTTCAACCTAATAAACTGTAAGTAGAAATTGCGCCAAACATGACACAAATTAAAATAAATTATAATCAACTTATTTAATCTGCACTTAAAACTCCCAATGCATACCATTACAAGTATCTACAAAGGATTGATACACATGGCTAACATCAATTTCAATATGTAGCAATAACTTTAGTTTGATTGAATATCAGATAAGTCAATCATTTTTATATCATTTTAAAAAAAGGGAAAAATTACACTTTACCCCCTTCAACTATCACTGGTTTTTTTAGTTCAAAAAAACTATCATTGTTTTTCACTTTACCTCCTCAAACTAAAAAATTGATACAATGCACTTCCTTCATCTTCTAAAAGTTTTCAATCTAATCTTTATGTCTCCATTCTGTTAACAAAATAGATGGAAAATATGCATATAATGTGCACATAACATCTTTATGATAGATCTTTAAAGTGTATTTTTGTCCTAAATATGACATGTTCACAATGCATGCACATTTTCCGTCTATCTTGTTAATTGAATTGAGACATAAGGGTTAAATTGAAAACTTTCAGAAGATGAAAGAGGTACATTGTATCAATTTTTAGTTTGAGGGGGTAAAGTGAAAAATGGTGATAGTTGAGGGGGGTAAAGTGTAATTTTTATACTTATATTATGTACTTTGCTTTGGACTGAGGATATAGGATACTGTTGCTTACAGACTTTGTATTGGCATTTGATTGCCTGCTGAGGTGTGTAAGTATATATATGGTGGAGGTAGGAATCTTGATGGGAATAGGTATTGGAGTGAGCTAAATGAGAACAAAGTTCGGTGAGAAGATCGAAGGTGAGAAAGAATTCGGGCCTCCAATCTAAAAAAACAATGCCCAATTAATGTGTATTTGGGAGGGGAAAGATTGGGTACACACCTATGTTTTTTAATTTATTTTCATTGCAAATGACGTACAATTGTGACTATAATCCTATGAAGCATGGACACGCTAGATTTCATGCCGTGGTGGTGTCTAACACGGGGACACGCTAGGGACACATATGGGACACTCCGGGTGGTGTGTCCCTTTAATTTAATTATTTTTTTGCAGGGGACTTCGATCCAGTTGACTCGCTTGTCGACCTCCATGACTTCGACCACCGTAAGCCGTCGACGTCGACGTCGACCTCGACCTCCATCCAGTCGACTTCGACCTCCACCCTTTGACTTCAACGATCCAGAGCCCTTCGACTTAGACGAGCTCTCTCTCGCCTTCGCCTTCTCTCTCGCCTTCTCTCTCTCCCTCGTGATCGCGATTGCGATCGATCGCTTTCTCTCTCGCTCGTCTTATAAGATAATATATAATATATATTATAAGAAAATATATACTTGTACATATTAATAAAAAAATAAATAAACATATGTATGTCAAATTAAAAAATAATAATTGGAACACATTATTTAAAAAATATAATAAATAAAATAATTAATGTGTATTAAAATAAAAATATTTATAAAAAAATTAAAAAATTTGCCGTGTCCCCTGCCGTGTTTGTATCTCCATTTTTTAGAAATTGCCGTGTCCCGTGTCCGTATTCGTGTCCGTGTCTGTATGCATGTCCATGCCCATGTTCGTGCTTCGTAGCTATAATATGCTTGATTTTTAAATTTTCTCTAATTTCTATGTGATTTTGTTTGTTAAGTTGTTAAGGTTAGGGTTTTTATTTATTTATTATTTCTGATCTTAGTGCTTGTTGAGCTTGATGTTAGGGATTGTCAAGTTGAGCTTTGGCTTTTTGAAATATTAATTTTTGGTCTTTTTATTTTTTATTTATTTTTAAAGCTTGTACACCAAGGGTAGGGCCTCTAATAGTTTGTATTTACATCAGGTGTGTATGTTATATACTACGAAGCACGACACCTCTCTCAAGGTCACGTACGAGTGTCTAGCACGTATCTCGTTTCTTGCTTTAGAAAGATTGCAGCTAGCGCGCTAGCCTTTTTTTCCCTCAGGCTGCTAGTTTAGTTGTAGCACGCTAGCGCTTTACTAATACAATAGAAAGTAAAGGCTCTTCTCCTGTTCTACGAATCTACAACTCTCTTTATTGAGCGAGACTCCATGATCAAAACACTCCGACCTAGTGATTGATATATGTGGCGAACATTAATTTCAATGTGTACCAACAACTTTAGTTAGATTAAAAATCGGATAAGTTAGTTGGATTTTATATCTTTTTTACAAAAAAAGAAGAAGAAGAGAGTACTACTTACACACTACCTCAGGTGTGTATGTTATATACTACAAAGCACGTACACCTCTCCGGAGGTCACGTATGAATGTTTAACATGTGTCAGACACGGACATACACCAGACACAGTTCGGATACGCTAGCAAGAGTCGGACACGCAACGGACACGTTGCGGACACGCTGGGGATCCGCTAAGAGCACATTGATGACTTTTTTTTATTACTAAAATAGCATACCTAAAGTGGATAAATTTTATATTTGACATAAAATACATAAATATTTAAAAGTATGATGTATAATAAATATTTAAAATTATATGTTTTGCACGTGTCCCCAACATGTGTCTTACATTTTTTTTAAAATTTACGTGTCTGCATGTCCGTGTCTGTGTCGTGTCATGTGTCCGTGCTTCTTAGGTTATATATATAGTGGAGATAGGAATCTCGATAGAATACGTTTCGGGGTTAGGTAAAATGTGAACAAAGTTCAGCAAGAAGATCGAAGTGAGAAAGAATTCAGAGCTATAACCCCTGTTTTTCTAATTTCTTTTCATTGCAAATGCCATACAATTGCGACTATAATGTGCTTGATTTTCAAATTGTCTATGTGATCTTGTTTGTTATGCTGTTAATTTGTTGGGTATGGTTAGGGTTTTTATTTATTGTGATCGTAGTGCTTGTTGTGCTTGATGTTAGGGATGGTTAAGTTCAGCTTTGGCTTCTTGAAATATTAAATTTGGTTATTTATTTATTTATATTTTAAACTTGTACACCATAGGTAGTGCTTCTAATAGTCTATATTTGCTTCAGATTTTTGAAATTAGAGTTGGGTTTGTAGAACTTGATGTTTGAGTTAATTGACATTAAACTAGGTTTTTTCTTATTTTTTTTAAAAAAGAATTTCATGCTTTATTTTGAGGCTATTTTCCATCTGATACACTATGGGAATCCATTTAATTATTATTATTATTATTATTATTATTTTTTATTTTTTATTTTTTTTTTCTTCTAATGAGCAATGTATTTGTATTGATTTAGGGTTATTTGAAATTAAGTGTAAAATTTAGGGCAAATTATGTCGATAGTCCTCCATTTTGCCTCTTGTTTAGCCTTTAATTTTAAATTTTGTATCAATTTGGTTCAATTGATAATGTCTACTAGAGTTTTTGAAGAAAAATGATCACTGAGGGATGGCATGTGTTATGCTTTTATAAGAAAATTTGTAAACTTGTTCAATTGGATGAGTTAACCTCAATCAATTCAGTGATCATTTTTCTTCAAAAACAACCTCAATCAATTCAGTGATCATTTTTCTTCAAAAACTCTAATCGACATTATCAATTGAACCAAATTGATACAAAATTTAAAATTAAAGGTTAAAATCGAGCTAATTAAGATTATAACATTAAAATGCTAAAACCTAAAACGCTAAATCCCTTAGTAGAAATAACATTAAAACATGCATATCTTTCAGTAAATGAGTTATCCATGTTGAATCCATGTGAATTTTGTATTATGTTGGTTCGATAGTAACCAAACCTATTTATTTATTGTGTTATCGTGTTGTGTGAAAATCAAATTTATGTCAAAAAATGGTAAACCCTAACCACTAACTTCGTGTATGGTTCAGAAAATCCCATTCCAACTCTTAACTTGGGGCAACTTGAGCTTTAGTTTCTAGAAACAAAACTAGCAGTTTGGGAAATTCTATTTCCACACACCATTTACTCCTAGTGCACATCATTCTCTGTTCACACATTTAAAAAATTATAATTTTCTCACTCCACACACAAGCAGAGTCAATTATTCCAAGTATACCCCTTCATAATGAAAAAATCGAAAGTGTACACACACCCACTCAATCATAGAGTTACCCATTCGTAGGAGAGACTTTATCAGAAGAAGAAGGTGAACTAGGTTGGCTTCCATTACTCGCACCCCCTGTTTTTTTAATTTTTTTTCATTGCAAATACCATACAATAATTGCAATTATCATGCACTTTGTTTTCAAATTACTTCATACTTTTTATGGTATAATTTGTTTGTTAGGCTTCTAATTTTTGGCTTGTGGTTAGGGTTTTTATTTATTTATTGTGAGCTTAGTGCTTAAGCTGATGTTAGGGATTGTTAAGTTGAACTTAAAACTGGTTTGGGGTTGGCTTTTTTTGTGGCTTTTTATTTTTTATTTATTTATACATTTTTTAGGAGTTAAAGAAAGCTAATGTATTTGGGAAATTGCTAAAAAAGTTAGTTTTTTGGAGCGTAAAAATTGATGTAACAGATGACTTTTTTAGCTTTTGGCAAACCAGCTTATTGGCTTTTTTAGTCAAAAGTGGGAGTTCTTAGATTACACCAAATGATCCCTTGAAATGTAAAATTTGGGCTTTTGCTGATACTTTCTTCTAATACGTACACCATTTCTTGAGCCTCTAATCTAAGTAGTATGAACATTTCTAAAAGGGTGTCTTGTCCGTGTCATGTTCCTGTCATGTCCATGTTGTATATTGACACTCATCAGACATTTTCCAACACATGTCCGACACTAATCGGAAAGTGTCTTATTATTATTATTCATTGTGTTTGGTTTGAGTTTTCTGAATTAAGTTTTTTGAAAATTGAGTTTTTTAGTTTTCGTATTTTTTTTTGTTTTTAGTGAATATTTTTAAAATTTTAAACATTTTTTTACTTTTTTAGATGCACCTTACTTAGATGTATCTAAAAAGTAAAAAATTTGTGAAAAAATATTTTTAAAAATTAATAAATATATAAAAATACAAAAAATGTACTGAATTCTCGTATTTTTTTTTGTATTTTTGGTATTTAGTGAATTTTTAAAAAGTTTTTTTCAATTTTTTTTTTTTACTTTTTAGGTATATTTATGTTAGCTATGTCTAAAAATTTAAAAAATTGCTCAAAATATTAAAAAAATTCAGTAAAAACAAAAAAATACGAAAAATAAGAAAGTAGAATTTTCTGAAAAGTGTTTTTGAAAAGTGGTAACCAAGCATAGTGATTATTATTATTATTATTTTAAACTCAGACTCGGACAATTTGAGGACACACAAGTTTATTGATTAGACACAGACGAAACTAATTATAAGTTCGAACAAAATAATGTAGAATATAATGGTAAAAAAAAAGAGTCACTTTATAGAATTAGTGTTATATTACATTTATATATTGTCTTGGAATAATATATTCATATATGTGATATATAATAAGGAAAATGTTTGAGGGCCACAATTTTTGTGACCACAATGGCTCAAAACTGTCAAAACGACATCGTTTTGGGTGCAAAATATGCCAAAACGACGTCGTTTTAGCAGTTTTGAGCCATTGTGACCACAAAAATTGTGGCCCTCTAGCATTGTTGATATAATAAACATATAAAATTATATATTCTGTGTGTCCCACGCATTTCGTGTCTTGCATTTTTTTAAATTTTCTGTGTCAGTGTGTCCGTGCTTCTTAGCCTCTAATGGTTTATGCTCAGGGTTTTTATTTATTTATTGTGATCTTAGTGCTTAAGCTGATGTTAGGGATTGTTAAGTTGAACTTAAAATTGGTTTGGGGTTGGCTTTTTTTGTGGCTTTTTATTTTTTATTTATTTATAGATTTTTTAGGAGTTAAAGGAAGCTAATGTATTTGGGAAATTGCTAAAAAAGTTTTTTTTTAAGTCAAAAAATTGATGTAACATGATTTTTTTAGCTTTTGGCAAACCAGCTTATTGACTTTTTTTAGTCAAAAGCGGCATTTTTTAGATTATATCCCTTGAAATGTAAAATTTGGGCTTTTGTCGATACTTTCTTCTAACACGTACATCATTTCTAGAGCCTCTAATTGAAGAAGTATGAACATTTCAAAAAGGGTGGCATGTTTGTGTCTTGTCCGTGTGATGTTTCTATCACGTTCATGTTAGATATTGACACTCGTCAGACACTTCCCAACACATGTCTGACACTAATCGAAAAGTGTCTTATTTATTTATTTATTTATTTATTTATTTAAATTTAGACTTGGACACTCTTTAGACTCTTTGAGGGCACACGAATCTATTGATTAGACACATAAGAAACTAATTATAAGTTTGAACAAAATAACATAGAATATAATGATAAAGAAAAAAAAAACGTCAATTTATAGAATTAGTGTTATATTACATTTATTTATTGTCTTGGAATAATATATTCATATATGTGATATATAATTAATATATAAAATTACAAATTTTAAAAAATTTCTATGAACAGCGTTTTCTTAATTAAAATCGCGATTTAAAATAGCGATTTCACTATTCATCAACTTTTGGCCTCCTAACAGTAAAAGCGCGAATAGTAATGACGCTTTAGCTTAGTTTTGAAATTTCGTCAAAAATTGACCTAGTTTTAAAAATACAATATAAAAAAGGCTTATATTGGGAAAAGCCTCCTGCTTACACACCGTCTCAGTTGTGTACGTTATATATATATATATAGTGGAGATAGGTATCTCTAAACGTGAACAAAGTGAGGCAAGGAGATCGAAGGTGAGAAAGATTTCGGAGTTGTAACCCCTGTTTTTTAATTTCTTTTTCATTGCAAATGCCATACAATTGTGACTATGATGTGCTTGATTTTCAAATTGCCTCTAGTTTCTATGTGATTTTGTTTGTTAATTTGTGTGGTATGGTTGGGGTTTTTATTTATTTATCATTTTTTGTGATCGTAGTGCTTGTCGAGCTTGATATTAGGGATTGTTAAGTTGAGCTTTGGTTTTTGAAACATTAAATTTGGGTTTATTTATTTATTTATTTTTTGGGTTCACCATGGGTAGGGCCTCTAATAGTCTGTATTTACTTCAGATTTTTGAAATTAGAGTAGGGTTTGTAGAATTTGATGTTTGAGTTAATTGACATTAAACTAGTTTTTATTTTTATTTTATAGAATTTCATGGTTTATTTTGAGGCTATTTTCCATCTCATACACTAGGAATCCATTATTATGATTATTTTATGATGAACAATGGATTTGTATTGGTTTGAGGTTATTTGAAATTAAGCCCTAAAATATAGGGCAAATTATGTCGATAGTCCCACATTTTGCCTATTGTTTTATTTTGGTTCTTATAATTTCAATCAGTTCGATTTTAACCTTTAATTTTAGATTTTGTGTCAATTTGGTTCAATTGATAATGTCGACTAGATATAGTGATCTATCTGCCCATAATTTTTGTTTCATTCACTGTTATTAATTTCCTACCTTTGAAGTGCAAGGATCCACTAGAGTAGTTTACCTGCAGTAGTCCCTGAAGTAGTCCCTGAAGTACTCCAAAAACAACATTATTTCAAGTAAAAAAAAAAATCCAAAACAGAAGTGTAGAAGATGAAAGGCAGGAGAGACTAACACAGCGAGAATGGTGGAAAAAGTGCACCAGAGAGGCGACTGCTGGACGAGTGAAACAGTAAACAATTAAAAAAAAAATTCCCGAATCAAAAAATGTATTTGCTTCAAGGCTTCAAAGCATATTTGATACAAAACACATATTTGCTTCAAGGCTTCACCGCACACAAACACATATTTGCTTTCTATGTTAATTTGTTTGTTAGGATTCTAATTTTTGGTTTATGGTTAGGGTTTTTTGTTTGTTTATTGTGAATCTTGTGCTTAAGCTGATGTTAGGGATTGTTAAGTTGAACTTAGAACTGGTTTGGGGTTGGCTTATTTTGTGACTTTTTATTTTTTTTTATAGATATTTTAGGAGTTAAAAAAAAGCTAATGTATCTGGGAAATTGGTAAAAAAGTTAGTTTTTTCGAGTGAAAAAATTGATGTGACGTATGACTTTTTTAGCTTATTGCAAACCAGCTTATTGGCTTGTTTAGTCAAAAGTGAGATTTTTTAGATTACACCAAATGATCCCTTGAAATGTAAAATTTGGGTTTTTTTTGATACTTTCTTCTAACACGGACACCATTTCTAGAGCCTCTAATATAACAAGTACGAACATTTCTAAAAGGGTGGCATGCCCATGTCTTGTCCGTGCTATGTTCATGTCATGTCCATGTCGGATATTGACAATCGTTAGACACTTCCAAGCACATGTCCAGCAGTCATCGAAAAATGTCTTTTTTTATTTTTTAAATTTAGACTTGTACACTCTTCAGACATGTTGAAGACACAAGTCTATTGATTAGACGCATATGAAACTAATTATAAGTTTGAACAAAATAACATAAAATATAATGATAAAAGAAAAAAAAGGTCAATTTATAGAATTAGTGTTACATTTATGATTTATATATTGTCTTGGAATGATATATTCATATATGTGATATATAATAAATATATACAATTATATATTATGTGTTTGTCCCACACGTATCGCGTCTTGCATATTTTTAAAATTTGTGTCAGTGTGTCCGTGCTTCTTAGCCTCTAATGGTTCGTATTTACTTAAGTTTTTTGAAATTAGAGTAAGGTTTATAGAATCAACCAAGCTATCATTTTTCAAAACATAATATATATATAGAGTACTGCTTACATACCGCCTCGGGTGTGTACGTTATATATAATGGAGATAGGAATCTCTATAGAATAGAGTGAGCTAAATGTGAACAAAGTTTAGCGAGGAGATCGAAGGTCAGAAAGATTTTGGAGATATAACCCTTGTTTTTTAATTTCTTTTTCATTGCAAATGCCATACAATTGTGACTATAATGTGCTTGATTTTCAAATTGCCTCTAGTTTCTATATGATTTTGTTTAAGCTGTTAATTTGTTTGGTATGGTTAGGGTTTTTATTTATTTATTATTTATTATGATCGTAGTGCTTGTCGATCTTGATGTCAGGTATTGTTAAGTTGAGCTTTGGCTTTTTGAAATATTAAATTTGGGTTTTTTTTGGGTACACACCATGGTAGGGCCTCTAATAGTCTGTATTTACTTCAGATTTTTGAAATTAGATTAGGGTTTGTAGAATTTGATATTCGAGTTAATTGACATTAAACTAGGTTTTTGTTTTTTTATTTAAAGAATTTCATGGTTTATTTTGAGGCTATTTTCCATCTCATACACTGGGAATAAATTTATTATTATTATTATTTGATGAGCAATTGATTTGTATTGATTTAAGGCTATTTGAAATTAGGCCCTAAAATATAGGGCAAATTATGTCGATAGACCTATATTTTGCCTTTTGTTTTATTTTGGTTCCTATAATTTCAATTAGCTCAATTTTAACCTTTAATTTTAGATTTTGTGTCAATTTAGTTCAATTGATAATGTTGACTAGAGTTTTTGAAGAAAAATGATCACTGAACTGATTGAGGTTAAGTCATTCAATTGAACAAGTTTACAATTTTTCTTATAAAAGCAATACAAATGCCATCATGTGCACATGTTCCATAAAACAAAAATACTTATAATTGTAAACAATTGGATCAAATTAAGATAAAATCATTAGTTCAAGGTTAAAATCAAACTAATTGAAATTATACGATCCAAAATGACAAAATGACAGAACTATAGGGCTATTGGTATAATTTATGTAAAACACACACACACACACACACACATACACATATATTAAAAATATATGAAAATTATTTTTTCACTTTATCTCCTTTTACATTTTTTATTTTTATTTTCCCACATATTAGAGCATCGCCAAGGATGATACGAAATATTAGGTGACATGTGGTATCATCAAAATGGAAGGTGTTGAATGCTCCAACAAATGTCAAAATCCTACGTGGCATTAGTTTCATGGTGACTTATCTATGTCTGTGCTTGCTTCTTAGCAGGTATTCTAAAATGGCATTGAGACATTGAGATCAGCTATAAATGGCTGAAATAGGGGGCATGGCTTCAATGAGTCAACAATTATAGCTGTGAGAGCTAGGATTGTTCACTTGTTGGAACGAGCAGGGTTTGACCATAACCCATCAGCCGAACCAATCAAGTTGAGTTCATCATCTTTGCAACCATTGTCCACCATTTAGCGATCGAATCCCTCCATCAAAATCCCTCAGTTTCATGGTCAGTGTCGGCTAGTGTTGTCAAAACAAACAGAGAAGGAAAAAAAACCCAAATCTAGAAATCCCCAAATATGAGATGGAGAGGTATACCGTACACACACATATATGTTACAAATTGCAATTGGAAAGGGAAATTCTAGAGGGTGGAGGCCGGAGAGAAGAAGGGGATGTGGATGATCAGAGAGGAGAAGGGGGCCAGGGAGATAGAGAAGAGAAGGGCCTGTAGTAAACAAATATAGTCTAAATTGGAAAAAAACAAAATGGCGGTTGAAGCTGAGAAAGAGTCGTTGGACGAGATGGGACGGCAACAGTACAGTCGTTGAAGGAGATAGCAGTCGGAAAACATAGACTCTGTTCCAAGTTTAGAGAGAGAGAGAGAGAGAGTTCTCTCTATTGGTTAATAAGATAGAGAAAGTTCTCTCTAACAAGGTAGAAAAGCTAAGCCCACTTTTTGACTCCGAAATTCTATTATACTTTTTTTTTTTACATATTTTAAATTCTACTAGATAGGGTTACATAAGGGATTTAAATATGTCATGGCACTGTTAGTGGAAATAACATTAAAATGTGCAACTAATCTTTCAGTAAACGAGTTATCCGTGTCGAGTCCACATCAACTTTGTATTATGCGGGTTTAACTCTTGTTATCGTATCGTCTAAAAATCAAATTTATGTCAAAAAACGGTTAACCCTAACCACTAACTTCATGTATGGTTCGGAAATTGCCATTTCAACTCTTTAACTTGGGGCAACTCGAACTTTAATTTCTAGAAACAAAAATAGCAGTCTTGGTCTTGTAATTTATTTTGGTTATTGGCAATGAAATTGAACCAAGCTGCTAGATCTTGCTAGCCAAGCCTAATGACTAAATTTACCATCAATCAACAATGTGGAGAGGGATCCATTAAAGGTTTTGCAGCAAGTAACATCTCTTTGCGGGAGTTTCTCTCTTTTGCACATTGGAATAGAATTAAAGAAAATTACCTGCTTCCTCTAGAGCCAAATTTTCTCCTTGGGATAGTCCCAAGTAGGGATAATTTATTATTGAATGAACATGTAATGAAGGTCGAGGATGTACAACAAATTATCATTGGGACAGAGCTTGTGAAATGGGTTGTGGAAGAAATAGATGAACCAATGACTCTTCAGTCACCTTACAACGTGGGCATGCTGTCTCCTCTAGAGGCATTGTATCCTAGGCAAAAGTACTTCCTGGTGGGAATTTCCTATGTACTATAGTCTGAACTAAAACCCATATGCTGATATGGTTTTTTAGTTTCCTGAGCTTCAACCAACTAATCTTGCCAGAACTGGAATTCCACAAACTTTGAAGCCTTGATGGAAATGTCTATTAAGTGTAATTAATTTTAAAAATGGGGTTTACCTTTTTATCTATTCAGGTGCATTCTCAAAATTGAGACCAAAGGACAGAACTGATGATTTAGTTAGTTGTTCAGTTTTTTTTGTTTTCCCCTTTGGGAGATATATATATTTGATTTGTTTTCTTGTAGCCATAGCCTCCTCTCGGTTTGTGAGATATATCTATGTAATGTAGTTTTGGATTGTCTGTTGATGTGTTTTGTGGCCTATTTGGCTGCTTCCTATCGTGATGCCCTCGTGCCTGCATTTCAATCTTCTTTGGCATCTTCTTTTTTGGTAATAAAATGTTGCTTACCAAAGGACAATAAATTAAAATCATTGTCAATGATGAGCCCTTTTCAGACTAGGCATCATATCTTTCATATAGCTTACCAAAAAAATATTATTAGTTCCATCTTCCTTTTCAGTAGTCTCCCTTTTATTTATTCTATTACTGGAGCATTAATGCAGTAAAGCATGCCTTATTAAAGAAGATAAATTTTTGAAGCTAGACCAAACAATTGGGACTGAGCACACGTTTCTTTTCTTTGTCATTGTGGTTTGGCCGGTGTTGAATTGCAATGGAGTGTATCAATGGAAAGACTTGTACGTAGTCATATTTTATGATGTATGGTGAGCATTTTCAACATTCAGCATATGAGATGTGCACCCAAGATGGGCCGTCTTTTGTGATGACCGAAACCAATTCTGCTATATTTGTTCCATTTGCCCCAAATAATGTGAATATTATAGGGTTTTGTCATCGTTGATTTTCACTGTTTGCTAGCATACCTTTCTGGATTTATTTAATGTTTTTTTTCATAATTTATTTCTTTTTAATTTTTTGAGGGTGCAGTCATGTTGGTGCACTCTTGATTCATTGTTGGAACTTGGAAATCTCTTCGGTGGCTTATTCTTTTTTAATTCATTTCAATGTCTATTTTCTCCTAGTAATTTGTTTACTAATAGGTTTGTGCATCTTTGTTAGATGAATGCAGGAAAAGTTTCAAATGGGAGAGTCAGCTGCACAAGATCCTGTTCAAATAAAAAGAAGAAAAGCAGCATACCTTCTCTTCCCGATGAGATTATATTCTGCATTCTTGCTTGGCGTCCTGCTGAGATTCTTTACAATTCAATAAGGTATGTTTGTCGGCAGTGGTATAACATAATCAATGACCCAATTTTCATAAAGGAACAGCTCCTTCGTTGCACCACTGGCCTGTTCATACAGCAGAAGCGTACTCCATATAGGGCCCAATTTGTGGATTTTGGGAAAATGAATGTCGCACTGACTGAGGTAAATGTACCATTTCCAAACACTGTTTTGGCTACTTGTGATGGTCTAGTACTGTTCAGGGATAAGCAAGATACACTTCATGTTGCAAATCCTCTCACAAAGCAAAGCTTAATTGTTCCGCCATTTGATTGCCACCCTTCATATGGCTTACCTTATTTCTCATTAGTATATGCTCGTTCAACGATGGAATGTAAAGTGCTGTGCATCGATAAACCCTATGGGTGTGATGTCTATAAATGCATGATGATTACTCCGGGCAAAGATCATGCATGGAAATTGATCAATACTAACACATTTTCTGATCCTACTTGCCGTATATTTCATCATCCTCCTGTTTTTGTTGAAGGACTTCTTTATTGGGGAAGCCGTTGCTTTCGTTGCGTTGTTGCTTGGGACATAGAATCTGAAATGTTCTATGAGTTTCCTAAGCCAGCAGTTCAGAGTAAACCTTGTATTTTTCATTTTGTACCAATGGCAAAATCCCTTTCTTGCCTGGTTTGGTCGATTCTTCAAGCATTATTTGATGTTTTTGTCTTGTCTGATCCCATGAGTGGTGAGTGGAGGAAGCTCTACAAAATTGAATTGGATGTTCAAAAATATAGATTGAATGGCATATTGAACAAACCGGTCTCTTGGCCTGGCCAGAACTATTTTGTACCATTTGCTTGGGCGGACAATGGTGAAGTGTTCTTGTGTCTCAGTGAAACACCAGGTCATTATGTTGCTCACTATGTCAAGACTGGGGAGACCTTAATAGTTGGAAGTTATGATGAGGATGGCTGGCCTAGATTCCGAAGTAATTTTGCCTACAGCCTTGTCCTGTTGCCATCAAGTCTTAGCAGTTTATCAACCGGTATTTGATCAATTCTGTTCTATCTATTGGTCTGTTTTAATGTTTCTTATGTTTATGAACTCAATTGCGTTTTGTTGTACTTTTGAGGTTAGTGCACTTGTTGATTGTACATTTTACTATTTGTGGGTTTGAACTGATCTTTGTAATTGCCATAGTTGCCTAGTGTGGGTACTTGTATCAAGTCCAATACGTGGCAAGCCCTACGGTGCCACATCATCAAAGCTCCGCCTGCGGGGCAGACCAATAAGGCGCCACATGAGCATATCACATGTTTGATACATGGTGAGTCCTACGGGCGCCATGTCACCAACACTCGCTTTCTTGGTAGGCCGCCAAGGCAGAATGCAAAACCAAGACTATGTTCTTAACTTAAGCGGGAGTATACACACAAGCCCAAATATAAAGACCTACAACAGGTAGCACTATGGCCTTGCATATCCATGGTCCTTCATACTTCGCTTTAAGACCAAACGACAATATAATCAACCCTCGGCTTATTTGGACTTGGATTGATAGTTGGAGCCCTTGCTCTCCTAAATATTGAGATAGGCCTTGGCCTATTCTCCTATTTGGTCGTTTGGAAGTGAGTCCGTAGTTCTTCTAAACCTTGAGATGGGCCCTGGCCTATTTACCTACTTGGTTGCCTGGGTTGGGGACAGGACTCAGGCACTACCGCTCGGGACCATCAGAGAATCTTGGACTGGCAGCTGAGGTCATAGGATTGTTGAGATAGTTATCTTCTTGGTAAGACAACTCCATCTCGACAAAGCTTGGAGAAGAGGCAACAATGACATTACACTCACGCCACTTGATGCATATATGATACGTTGCTCTTCATTTGTTATGAAACATTGCTCTCTCGCCTGCTATCAAACCACAGACGACAGTAGGGCTTATATCACTTCTGGCAGAGTTGGGAAGAACGAAACACTTCATTTCACCACAACACAACTCCATCACTCTAACACACTAAGTCTCACACTTAGACACTCCATCTCACACTCTACACTAGTGTTCAAGGTCCATCTCTGCCAACCTCTCCCTTTCCAAGCTTGCCTTACATTTCTCCTCTCCACCTCATGTGATTTCAGGTTATTGAAGTGTCCCCCATTTTCCCAAACTATCTCTAACCATACCTCTCACCCAAACCTAGTCAGTATTTTAATGCTTTGCTTTCTATCAAATGAGACGCAAATCTTCTTGGTGCTATTGCCTGACTTAGCTGTGTGGATATGATGATCCTTAATAGGGAGATTTAGTCAAAACTTTCTCATAATAAAATTTTAATGTATTAAGGACAATCACAAAAAAATTTTCTTGAAAAGTTCAACAAATGTCACTACTATCAAAATATTAAACTTTAAAATAATATAACTTTTGATGTAGATGTTGGTTTTTAATAAAATTAATCACTGTGTTTGGTTTGAGTTTTCTGGATTAAGTTTTTTTAAAACTGATTTTTTTGGTTTTTGTGTTTTTTTGTTTTTAGTGAATATTTTTTAAATTTTAAACATTTTTTTTTACTTTTTTAGATGCACCTTACTTAGATGTATCTAAAAATTAAAAAATTTGTGAAAAAATATTTTAAAAAATTAATAAATACATAAAAATACAAAAAATGTACTGAATTTTTATATTTTTTTTGTATTTTTGGTATTTAGTGAATTTTTAAAAGATTTTTTTTTACATTTTTTTTACTTTTTAGGTGTATTTATGTTAGCTGTGTCTAAAAAGTAAAAAAATTGCTTAAAATATTAAAAAAATTCAGTAAAAACAAAAAAACACGGAAAATAAGAGAGTAGAATTTTCTGGAAAGTGTTTTTGAAAACCCTAAACCAAGCAAGGTGAATATTTTTAGAATTCTCTCATCAAGATCTATCAAATAAGATTAATGTTGACTATGAATTTTTTTAAAAAAAAATTATTACCGTTGAAATTGATGTAAACATTAATAGTAACATGTTACTCTGTTTGACAATTATTCTATTTGACAGTAACATGTTATATTGATTCACAGTAATATGTTACTTTGGCCATCATGTTTAACGGGAAAAAAAAAAGATATTTTACTTTGTCTTTATTCAATTATGTGTTTTTTTCCTTAGGGAGTTTATGAAGAAAATAAATTGGGGTGTCATTTTCACTAAATAAGGGTCCAATGGAGAGATTTTGACTAAATTTCCCTCCTTAATACTGCTCACACTGGCCTTGATCACAAAACTATTCTTAAACAATCTGTAGAAGTTCTGGAAGGTTTATTTTTGTTATTTATTTATCTATTTTATTTGTGTGGGTTTATTTATTTATTTTATACATTCAATTAATTTTTTTACTGAAATATATTCCAACTTATTATTCATTAAAAAAGGCTATTTTCAAAATAAATAAAATGAGAATGCGACAACTAATAGAAAGACATTCTTAAAAATAAAATTGTGTTTAAAATTTTTCTCCAATTCATGTTCCAAAAAAGACGTGGCGTTTTCATGCCACATGGTTTAATGACTTTGCGAGTAACTGAAGAATCCTCAGTCGTATTCACTATTCAACAAAAGCAAAAAATATGTGAATAAAAAAAAAATAAAAAAAAAAGATAAAATACATTAAGGCACTCTGTTCATAAATTCAAAATTTGATATTGTTTGACTAAAAGTTCAGGTGCTGGAATACTTTATCCATAAGGATATGGTGATGAAAAATGTCCAAATTACCCTTACATATAAATCATATATGGCTAAAATCTTTCATTTCTCACTCACTCTCCCTGTCTTTCTCTACAATTGCTATCAAAGGACGATATTACGACCTCCTGGACTCTGTCTTTGTTGTCCGAAGCCGCTGTGGTGGAAGACTTGAGGGTCTACTTCTTTCTGCTGAACACTCGGAAAATCTTGGTCTTGACACATTACGAAGACAATAAGGGTTGCTTATTCTTGGATTTAGAATCGAACTCAGAGGGTGACGAACCGTTGTGATGGAGCTTTTCGGTGATCTTCTCCATTAATGACTCACCTTTGGAATCCGTAAAAGGAGCAAGACGATTACTGAGGAAGAAAGAGAGGACGAGACGACTACCGCCGCCGCCGCCGCCGCTGCTGACGGCGAAGAAACCTCATAGATCTCTAGAAAATCTTGGTTATGTGTATATATATATATATATATATATATATACGTCTGTAGATTTGTAGATATATATGTATCTATAAGCATATATATATATGTATCTATATATATATATCTATATCTCTACAAATCTGTAGATCATCTCTCCAGATTTGTTACACAAATCTACAGATCTGTTAAAAATACTTTTTTGTTGCTGCTGTTGGTGGTGGTGGCCAGTTATTGAAATTTGTTTTTTTTTTTTCGTTGTTTTTGTTGTTGATGATGATCTGAGATCTTTTTTTTCTTTTCTTTTCTTTTCTTTTCTTTTGTGGTGTTGTTAATGATGATGGTGATGAAAGAGTGCAATAGATAGGGGGAGAGAGAGAGAGAGAGAGAGAGAGAGAGAATAGAGATTTGAACAGATAAAATTTGGTTTGTTTTGGTATTTTAACAGATACAAAAAAATAAAAATAAAAATGAATAGAGATTTTTTTCAATAGATAGGGAATTTTTAACAGATAAAATTTTGACTTGGTTAGGTTATACTACTGAATTTGTTCATTCAAAAAATTGAATAGATAAAAATAGATTTCAACAAATAAGAAAAATTAGCACAAGAATTTCAACAGATATGAAAAATTAGCAAAAGAATTTCAATAGATAGGAAAAATTAGAGAGAGAAACCTACATAATTTGAATAGATAGAGAGAGAGAGAGAGAGAAACTCACAAAATTTGAACAGATATGGTAAAAAATTGAACAGATAAGGGAGCAAATTGAACAGATAATAAAAAAAATTGAACATATAGATATAAATTTGAACAGATAGATTTAAATTAAACAAATAGTCAATGAAAGTTAACAGATAAATTACGGGATAAAATTGAAAATAAAATGTTCTTCAAAACAAATAAAAGAATTTTTCATCAAATTATTTCACAAATGGTGGATGTCTCACTAACAAAAAAATCTATTAGACTTAATGCCTTATATATCACCAATTTACTCAACAAATGATTCACATTACATAATAATCATTATAAAAATATAATTTTGCGAGAATATAATAAATGTAAAAGTCAAGTAAATAGTAAAACAATTCTACATATACTTTTATATGGAGAAAAATGTTTTACAAATCTGATGAATATCATTGAAATGAGACTCAGAAGTCCATCGGAACAAAAAAATAGTATGTTGTGGAACACCTTACATATAAAAAAAAATTAATAAAAATATCGACCTGCTCAATTCTTTTTTATTCGCAGTTCCGTTAACAATTCTTAATTTTTTTAGAACTAGAATCAAATCATAATTATTTTTAATTTTTTTTTTAAGAATTGAAACTAAATCGTTTTTAAAAAATTAGAGACAAATCATATAATTTGAATCGGGTTTCATATTTAAAAAAATAGAAATTTTTTGTTCATCCATAAAATTCATACAATTTTTTTTTTGGAAAAATTACCAAAAAGCCCTCTCTGAATTTGAGTCTTATAACAAATTAAATCTTAAGTTTTTAATTCTGTCACTTTAAACTTTAATATTTACTTATTTTCGCTAGGAAAAATGATATTTTAGTCATTATATTTAATGTAAGTATATGAAAAATGTCTAAAATATCATTTTTCATTAAGTTTAATGTTAATTTTATTTAAAATAGATAGATGATTTAAATTTTAAAATATATCAAAAGATTAAGATTTAAATTGACAAAATTTAAAACTCAAAGTTTATTTTATTATAAGATTCAAATCCTGAATTTTTTGAAATTGTAATTTTTAAAAAAAATTAACAAAAATAATATGGCAATATGATTCTTGTAAATAAATTTATTTTTAATATTTTATTTTAAAGTAAAAAATTCATATTAATATTTTGTATGAAAATTTTCTATATATATTTTTTTATTTAATTGGGGCTGATTATTTATAATGGATTCTGGATGCAAGATTGATAATGGATTTGTATTTGTTTAGTGTAATTTATTGTTAGTTAAAAGTTAATGATCAGAAAATAGAACTCAAAAGCACTACTACCTTGGCTTTTAAATAATAGAATTTTTAATAAATTTTTAATAACTAACGTATTTAATATCCACCAAACACCTCAACTTCAATGAGATTGAAAATCAGACAAGCCAATCGTCTTTTTATGTCATTATAAACAACTTCTCCCTAGTTTGGCATTGAACTAGATGATGTTGTTGGCTCGATTTTGGATCTATCTCGACAATTTAAATTGTTTAATGTGTAAAATTTATTGAGTATATTATTTTTATAAAAAATTATTTTAATCTGATATCGATAATCATTTAATCAAATTATAATTGCTTCAACGATAATTATGATTTTGAAAATAAATTACAAACATAAATGTAATCCAATTAGGTGTTTATCAATATTCGTGCAATGTATTTTTTTACAGAGATCATACACTCAACATGATCAACATATTAACTAATTTAGGTCATTGAGATGGGCTTGGAATTAGGCCCACCACCGAGCCCCAACAACCAACTAGACAGAAGTTGTTCATTTTTTTTTTTATTATAAAAAATTACGACTTTCATACTGCCTCAGGTGTGTACGTTATATGTAGGATAAATTACACTGTGCCCTTTATGTTTGGCTATTTTTCTATTTTGACCTCTAAAATTTATTTTTTTTCCACTTTAACCTTTTATATTTCAAGTTTTTTCTACTTTACTCCTAAAGTTAATTTATATAAAAATTAGACAGAAAATGACATATTAACAGCCACGTAATATAAAAATATTTTATTATATATAACTCATACTCTTAACATAAACTTAAACTTTAATATAATAATATATTTTTATGTTATGTGATAGTTATCGAGATATTTTTTGTCTAATTTTTAATAGAAATTAATTTTAGGAATAAAATGAAAAACATTTGAAACATGTAGGTCAAAATGAAAAACAAAAAAATTTTAAGGGTTGAGAAAGCGGGGGCAAAGTGTAATTTACCTTATATATATATATATAGTGGGGTAAAGTAAACTTGAACGAAGTGAAGTAATCGGAATCTCAACAGAATAGGGTAGTGGAGGGAAGTAAACTTGAACGAAGTTCAGCGAGAAAATCGAAGGCGAGAATGAATTCGGACCTGTTTTTAATTTCATTTTCATTGCAAATGCCAGACAATTGTCACTATAATGTGCTTGATTTTTCAATTTGCCTCTAGTTTCTATGTGATTTTGTTTGCAATTAGAGTTGGGTTTGTAGAATTTGATGTTCAAGTTAATTGACATTAAACTAGTTTTTTATTTTTTATTTTTTTAAATTTTTTTTTAACTTTAATTTTCATGCTTTATTTTGAGGCTATTTTCCATCTCATACACTGTGGGAATCCATGTATTTAATTATTATTATTATTTTTTTTATTTATTTTTTCTGATGAGCAATGCATTTGTGTTGATTTAGGGTTATTTGAAATTAAGTGTAAAATTTAGGGCAAATTATGTCGATAGTCCCTCCATCTTGCCTCTTGTTTAACCCTTAATTTTAGATTTTGTGTCAATTTAGTTCAATTGATAATGTCTACTAGAGTTTTTAAAGAAAAATGATCACTGAGGTTAACTCATTCAGTTGAACAAGTTGATATTTTTTATCATAAAAACATAACACATGCCATCATGTGCACATTTCCAAAAAGAAAAAAAAAATACTTAAGATTGTGAACAATTGGATCAAATTAAGACAAAATCATAAGTTCAAGATTAAAATTGAGCCAATTGAAATTATAGAAACTCGAATGATGCAATGACCAAATTATAGTGACTATTGATGTAATTTTCTCTAAAATATAAAAATCCGCACACACACACATATATATATATATATATATATATTCAAAATATAAGAAAATTAATTTTTCATTTTAGTTTCTTGTTTTACATATATTTTTTTTAATTTTCTCATACCGTAGAGCGTAGAGCAACTCCAAGGATGATGCCAAATATTAGGTGACATGTCGAATCATCAAAATTGAAGGCGTTGTTGAATGCTCCAACAAATACGGGAAAATCCTATGTGGCATTAGTTTCGTGGTGCCGTATCTGTCTGTGCTCACTGGCGGAGTCAAAAAAATCAAATTAAAAGGGGGTATTTATTAATTATATTATTAAAAAAAATTACAAAAATATCTAACACAAATTTTTACGATTGATTTTGAGGAACATAAAAAAAATAATGTTATTTATAACTAGCGCATCATGAACAATATAAAAAAATACAGATAAGTCTTAAAATAAATTATATAATGATAAAAGAAAATTTATACAAAATTTGATTAAAAATTCAATATAATGGTAATACTATGTCATCATTTTTATCACCAACTAACCATTAATGGTAAATAAACACATAAAAAATGAACCTTACATGTCAAATGTAACTAACAATCTAATAAATTTCATATATTTATAGTGAGATTACTTCTACTTGCATATCACTAATAATGACATAACCGTTACATTCAAAAAATTTCATAGGTAATATGGTTTATTTATAGTAGTCTCTTCATTTTCAATCAAAACAACCATTATTGTTTTCATAATTTTTAAATTGTCATTGACATTTCACTTAATAATATTTTTATAATTTTTTCTTTATGTTTGAAAAAAAAAAATCCCAAAATTCGGGGGGCACGTGACCCCCCTGGTCCCATGCTCCCTTCACTACTGCTTTGACCTCTCCTTGGGGGGTTGGCTGCGCTCCCCCTTCAATATATTGGTCCAGGTGGCCTACGACCACTAACTCCTCCAGATGTTGCCTTCATGGCGTACAGTTTTCAGTTCGGTGCCCCTTTTCATCATAGAAGGTGCAACGGTACCTATCATCGTAGTCCCTCTACGCTTCTCTTAACTTGGCTGGCCGCCAAACGAAGGGTTCGTCATGTATCTCGCTAATAATCTGGTAGATAGGTTTATTGAACACCATTTAATGTAAAACTATCCTAACTCCATTGCCCACTTCAAAATGCGCCCAGAAAAATCCTCCATTTCAATCAAGACTTTTAAGGGGAAGGCTGTTAAAATAATCACAGTGTGGGCATGGAAGTAGTGTGACAATTTTCTGGAAGCCATTATCAAAGCTAAGGCCAACTTCTCTAATGGTAGAGATTGGCCGTGTTCCATTGCCGTAGAATAGCTCCAACATCCTTGTCTTCTAGGTGGTATGCCCCTTTGCCTGCTAACCCAACCACCTTATAAGGACCTTCCCAGTTTGGGCCTAACTTGCCGTCTCCTGGGTTT
>NW_021024674.1:532282-559937 GCF_004153795.1 Camellia sinensis | reverse complement strand
CGTAGCATGGTCGATATGGAATAGAGGGCTTTAGAGACAAAGCCCTTTAGCGTCTTGACTTTTTATTGTTGCAAGATAAGTTCAACCAAAAAAAATGCATAGGCCTAGTTGGGGTTACACTTTATTTTTTGGGTTGAGTTTGTGTTAGGGCCTATGTTGGGCAACCTAGAGGTTTGTCACCCTAATCATGTTGTGATCGGGGTGCAAACGAATCACGTGTTGTATGAATAATTAGAGTTTGATTTGTTTAAAGTTTGTTTTAAATAAATAAGCTCAGGACAAATTTTTTAAGTTTGTTTATCAATCGAACCAAGCTTAAGTAAACCTAAAATAGATTCTTAAACACAATTATGTAAATATTAATATTTATTTTTAATAATATATCAAATATATGTTCATTATGGAAAAATAATAATAATAAAATAAGAAGGAAGTTGGGCAAACTTGGGAGACTCCATTGTTGCAGAAATAATTTCAACTTTAGATGGTGATTTATTAGCTTTTAAATTTTTGAGGCAACTTGCTTCATCCTATTGTAGTGCAATTTTATAATCCACTGTCCCAACTGCTACATTCACACTAGTCTGACAACACTCATAAATAAAAATATATTTTTTGAGTGTATATTTATTTTATTTGAATGTCTAAAACAAAAACAAAAAAACTATTACCAGTAGTTAGGTCCATTTGAAATCATTAGCATTGAAGCCTATAAATCAATTTTTTTTGGGAAAAGTCTATCAATCAATTGAAGTTGTTAAATACATCCAAAAATATATAGATCATAAGGGTTTTAATGCATAAAGAGAAATATTTGGTGGGTGTGTTTAGGAGCTGTCTTGATTGATTAGGATTGTAAAATTAATCAAGTTGTTTGAATTTGAATTTGGCTCACATCCAATTTGTTGAAAATTTGTTTGGAATTTGATTCATAATGTAAATAAGTTAAATTAAAATACATTTTAAAGATTTGTTAAGTTTTAAAATCAAATATAAACAATTTACTAGTCAAATCGACTCATTTATATGCACTATAGAAGTGCTTGAGGCAATCTTGCCTGCTCTTCTCTTGTCCTGGCTTCGTCGACGAGGTCCCTCAGATGGCCTTGCCTTACTAAGTCCTCTAAGTATGCTTTTAGGGCTCTGCAGCCCTGAGTTGGGTGCCCTTCTTCATTGTGGTAAGCACAACGCCTACCAACGTTCCTTCCCATGTATTCCCCTGGGGCCTTTGCTGGTGCTCTGAAATAAGGTTGATTTCGGATTTGATCCAGGACTTTGTGTACTGGGATTCGGAACACAGTCGTCACTGCCTGTTTACCCCTCAATTTTATTCCCGATTTGTTAAATCCGTTGTCACCTCTGCTTCGCTTCGGCTCGCCGTTCCCTTTTTCCCGCTTTACCTCCTTATTCCCCGATGTGTCCTCCTCGGCTCTGGCATATTTCTCAATTCTCGCCATAAGCTCTTCCATGCTTTTTGGCAAAGTTTTTGCTAAAGACTTCCGTAGTGGACAATTGTCTTTCAGGCCGTTCTTGAATGACACGACTGTTACTTCTTGATTACATTCTGGTATTCGATTGAACACCTCATAGTACCTTTTCGCATAGGCCCTAAGGCCTTCGTCTTTGCTGATCTTTAGAGCCATCAATGCGTCCACCTTCAATGGCTGCAGTTTGTTCATCACAAACCTGGCCACAAACATCTCGGCCAGGCCTTCCCAAGTCTTTATGCTTCCCTTCGGTAGTTTATGGAACCAATCTGATGCAATTTTCCCAAAGGATGAGGGGAATACTTTGCAGAGCAACGGCTCGTTCCCGCTATATAACGTCATTGAATTCAGGTATAGTCCAATGTGGAAGTTGGGGTCTGACTTACCATGATATATTTGGAACCTCAGCATACTGAATCTCTTTGGTGCTTCAAATTTGTCCAAATCCACTGAGAATGGTGTCCTCGGCTTAACCAGGGAAGTTACCTCGGTTTCATCATTCTGTTGCTTCCTCTTGAGGTAACCTCTCAAGTCTTCTTTACTCCTCCCTGGAGCTCGGCTATCTTTGGACTTCAATCTTTTCGGCACACTACTCTCAGCCTCGTGACGGGCCCGTTTTGATCTTTCTCCATGGGTTGTGTCAAAGCAGAGTGCCTGCCCTTGAACATGCCGATGTTCTCTGGGTTCTAGGACCTTCGTGTGATGCGTCCTTCGGGACTCCTCTTGTCTCGGCTCCTCTCGTTCGACTTCCTTGGAAGGCCGGTGAGAGTGCCTTCCGCTCCTGGTGTGCTGAGGGGCTTTGGCGATTGTTTTCCTTCCTCATTTTTGGGTATTAGTTGCTGGAATCGGCGTGTCCTGCAGTGGGTACGGTGGCTGCATGACAGTGTTTTGCATCATGAAGTTGACGACCGACTGTAGGTCTGCCAACTTGTTTGCCAATTCTTTTACTTCTTCATCCCTCCACAAGCACTTGTCCCTCCATACCTGGAGGTTACCTTCGTTATAGTACTTGGTTTGGTCCGTCTTCTTCGAAGTGTCGCCCTTATGGCCGACGTCTTTCTCTCCGTGGCCCTGGTCATGAGTTTCTGCATTGTGGTTGTCTCCTTTGATATCAAGGTCAATAGGTCTGCCACTTCCAGCAGGAGTGTCGTCTCCAATCTTTTCCTTCTGTCCGTTCTATTCTTCTTTCTTCCCACAGACGGCGCCAAATTGTGTGAGTGATTTTCTGACCACACTGCCCGCTTAGTAATTCAGCTGTAGAGCACTGGCAGAATAGATAGCTTCAGCTAACCTATAACAGAAAGAGAATGCTTTGGCGGTGGTTCCTCCACCCGGGGGGTACTCCGACGATCAAGTCAGTATATCTCTCAAAGATAGTCAAGTGCTAAACTCACTGTTCAAAGCATAAAATTGTGTACCTTAGACCCATGGGGGTGCCCCTCTTTTATAGTTTTCTCAATCCTAGTCCCAATAGAAGCCTGACTTCCATGGACTCCTGTTCTGTGATTACTTTGGATTCCTCAAGAGATAAAGATAAACTCCCTAAGAGCTTTATTCTCATCTTAACCAAGTCTCCTCTTTATTCTAGGGCTCTTGTCCCTTATCCGCTTATCTCGGATTCCGATATCTTTGGAGGAAACCTCAGCTTAATCGAGATTACCTCGGCAATACGACAGGACATGTGGCACCTCGGCTGACACGTCGGCGTCACCTTGCCACGTGTTGGTACTCAGAAAATATATCCCCACAAATTTTTTTAATTTTCTCATACATTAAAGCATCTCCAAAGGATAATGCCAAATATTTGGTGACATGTCGTATCATCAAAATTGAAGGTGTTGTTGAATGCTGCAACAAATATGGGAAAATCCTATGTGGCATTAGTTTCGTGGTGCCGTATCTATGTCTGTGCCTGCTTCTTAGCATGTATTCTAATTGCCATTAAGACATTAAGATCAGCTATAAATGGCTAAAATAAAGGCCATGGCTTTAATGAGTCAACGATTATAGCTATGAGAGTTAGGACTGTTCACATGTTGGATCGAGTTGGGCTTGACCATAATTTGTCAACCGAACCGATCAAATTGAGTTTATCATCTTTGCAACCGCTATCGACCGATCTAGTGATCGAAACCCTCAGTCTAAATCCCTTAGTTTCAGGGCCAGTGCCGGTCAGTGTTGTCAAAACAAGCAGAAAAAAAAGGAACCAAAATCGAGAAATCTTGAGGTTTGAGATAGAGAGGTATATATATATATATATGTTACAAATTGCAATTAGAATTCTAGAGGGTGGAGGCAGGAGAGAAGAAGGGGGTGTAGTAAACAAATATAGTCTAACCTAAAAAACAAAATGCCGGTTAGTGTTGTGGACGAGACAAGACAACAGCAGTACAGTCATCGAAGCAGATAGTAGTCGGAAAACATGGACTCTCAGACTATCTGTTAAAAATTTAGAGAGAGAGAGAGAGTTTTGATGAGAGACACAAAATGGTTGATAAGATAGAGAAATTTCTCTACGTGTTGACTCCGAAATTTTATTATACTTTTATTTTATTTTAATTCTACTAGATAAGGTTACATAAGGGATTTAAATGTGTCATGGCACCCTTTAGTGAAAACATCATTAAAATGTGCAACTAAACTTTCAGTAAACGAGTTATCCGTGTGAAATCTGTCAACTTTGTAGTATGTCGGTTCGACTCTAATCTAACCTGTTTATTTATCTTGTTATCGTGTCGTGTGAAAATCAAATTTGCGTAAAAAGTGGTAAACCCTAATCACTAATTTCGTGTATGGTTCGGAAATTCTCATTCCAACTCTTAACTTAAGGCACTTCGAGCTTTAATTTCTAGAAACAAAAATAGGAGTCTTGGTCTTGCAATTGATTTTGTTTGTTGGCAATGAAACTAAACTAAGCTGCTAGATCTTGCTAGCCAAGCGTAATGACTAAATTTACCATCAAGCAACTATTAGGAAAGGGACCCATTAAAGGTTTTGCAGCAAGTAACATCTCTTTTTTGTGGGAATTTCTCTCTTTTGCATATTGGAATAGAAATAGCTTCTTTATGGAAAATTACCTGCTTCTTCTAGAACCAAATTTTCTCCTTGGGATAGTCCCAAATAGGGATAATTCAATATTGAATGAACATGTAATGAAGGTCAAGGATATACAACAAATTATCATCGGGACAGAGCTTGTGAAATGGATAGTGGAAGAAATAGATGAACCAATGACTCTTCAGTCACCTTACAACGTGGGCATGCTGTCTTCTCTAGAGGGATCCTATCCTAGGGAAAAGTACTTTCTGGTGGGAATTTCCTGTGTACTATAGTCTGAACTAAAACCCATATGCTGATATGGTTTTTTAATTTCCTGAACTTCAACCTACTAATCTTGCCAGAATTGGAATTCCACAAACTTTGAAGCCTTGATGGAAATGTCTATTGACTATAATTAAATGTAAAAGTGGGGTTTACTGTAAACACATGGAAAACGTATAGCTCTCATTGATCGATATTTTTCTATATATTACAAGTCCATATGTATAGACTATCATACAGAGTTATTCTAAGCAATCCCTGCAATTACTTTTGCTTTACAACACATGCCAACATTCACTCTTGTTTTTCCAACTCATGCCAACACTCACTCTTACTTTCCAACTCATGCCAACACTCCCCCTCAAGTTGGTGCAAAGATGTCGCCAATGCCCAACTTGTCGAATGAGTTGTAGAACATTTTACTTGACACGCCTTTAGTTAGCATGTCTGCCAGTTGATCTTTTGATTTGACAAACGGAAACTGAACTATCCCAGCCTTTAGCTTTTCCTTGATGAAATGTCGATCCACTTCAACATGCTTTGTACGATCATGTTGGACCGGATTGTGAGCAATACTAATGGCTGCTTTGTTATCACAAAATAACTCCATTGCTGAAGCAGGTGGGAAACCAAATTCTGTAAGTAACTTCCTTAACCAAAGGAGTTCGCAAAGTCCCTTATTCATCCCTCTGAACTCAGCTTCTGCACTAGAAAGAGGTACGACCTTTTGTTTCTTACTCCTCCAAGTAACAAGGTTTCCTCCTACAAAGGTGAAATATCCTGAAGTAGATCTTCTGTCAGTATTGTTGCCTGCCCAATCTGCATTTGTGTAACCACCAATATTTAGATGATTATTCTTAGAGAACATAAGTCCTTTCCTTGGGGCTGATTTCAAGTATCGAAGTATTCAAACAACTGCATTCATATGATCTTTACTAGGACAGTGCATGAATTGACTTACAACGCTCACAACATATGCGATATCCGGTCGAGTATGTGCCAAATAGATTAGTCTTCCAACTATCCTTTGATACCTCTCTTTATTAGCATGTAGCTGATCAGAATACTCTTCTAGGTGATGATTCTGAACAATTGGAGTGTTCTCCGCCTTACAATCAAGCATCCTAGTTTTTGCGAGTAAATCCAACACATACTTTCTTTGGGATAGAAAGATGCCCTGCTTTGACCGAGCCACCTCAATTCCCAAAAAATACTTTTACCCACCCAAATTTTTCATTTCAAATTCGGTCGCCAAATATTCTTGGAGTTTAGAGATCCCCCTAACGTCATCTCCAGTAATTATCATATCATCAACATAAATAATCAAAGCTGTTATCTTTCCCTTGTAGTGTTTCAAGAATAGTGTATGATCTGAATTGCTCTGCTTGAAACCACATTGTCTCATAGCCATTCTAAACCGTCCAAACCATGCACGGGAAGATTGCTTCAAGCCGTATAGTGCCTTATTCAGTTTACATACGACTCCATTTTGAGAAGATGTAAACCCAAGTGGAACATCCATATATACTTCCTCCTTGAGATCACCATGAAGGAAGGCATTCCGTACGTTAAACTGATGCAATGACCAATCTAGATTGGCTGCAAGAGACAATAATACCCTGACTGTGTTCAGCTTCGCCACCAGAGAGAAAGTCTCTTGATAATCTATGCCATAAGTCTGTGTGTACCCCTTCGCCACAAGTCTTGCCTTATACCTCTCCATAGATCCGTCAGCCTTGTGTTTGATAGAAAAAACCCATTTACAAGTGACAATCTTCTTCCCTTTCGGCAGAGAAATAAGTGTCCATGTCTGATTTTTCTGAAGAGCCTCCATTTCCTCTTGTGTAACATGCATCCATTTCGGATCACTTAAGGCTTCTTGTACTTGGTTAGGAATATGATCAACAGACAACTGGTGTGCAAATGTTTTGAGTGAATCTGATAATCTCTGAGATGAGACATGGTTGGCAATAGAATATATGGATTTCTTACTCACATAATCTGGAGAGTATCGGTCTGGTGGTTTTCCACAGTTATGCCTGAAAGGTAATTGATAACCAACAGAGGTATCACAAGCATTATCAGGAGGAGGAGTAGTTACCTCACAAATATTCTCAGGAGATTAATCGGTCTCGGGCACTAGAGGTTGATGAGGGGGTCTTCAACATCGAGACTTCTACCAGGTTCTTCTCTATGGTCAGCTATACAAGCTGGTGTAGTTATGATTTCCATTTCAGGGTCAGCGGTCATACCTGATAAATCAGTAGAAGCGGCGACTGTAGTAGTGGCAGAAGCTGCTGTAGGCTCGAGAGAAGCTACTTCTGTCTCAATTGTAAGGAAATCGAAAACAGCCCAATTTTGCTCTTTATCATGTCGTATCTCCCCCTGAAGAGGAGAATCGGTCATCAGGGTAGAAAAAAAGAACTCAGACTCGAGAAATGTGACATCCATGGTAACTTAAGTACGTCGGGTGAGTGGATGATAACATTGATACCCTTTCTGATGCGTTGCATAGCCCAGAAAAAAACAACGTAGAGCACAAGGATCAAGCTTAGTACGTTGAGTTTTCGGGAGATGTACGAAAGCAACACACCCAAAAATCCGAGGAGAAACATCAGGACAGAGGGTAAAGAGCCATGGCGAGAGAGAGCCTGAAGCGGTGTCTGAAAGTCCAAGACTTTGGAAGGCATGCGATTCAACAAATAAACCGCTGTAACAATGACATCGGCCTAATAACTATGAGGGGCGTGGGCACCAATCAAAAGGGCCTGAGCAGTCTCCAAGATATGTCGATTTTTTCGTTCCGCCACACCATTCTATTGAGGAGTGGCAGAGCAACTGGTCTCATGAATGAGACCACGGTTGGTAAAATAACTCTTGAATGCATCATTCATATATTCACCACCATTATCGGAGCGGAGAATTTGAAGCTTGACAGAGAATTGAGTCTGAATCATGGTATGGAAGGACTGGAAAAGAGTAAGCACATCACTCTTACGTTTCAACAAATAAACCCAAGTCGTGCGAGTATAGTCATCAACAAAGGTCACAAACCAATGAATCCCAGAAGGAGTTAAAACTGGAGAAGGTCCCCAAACATCGGAGTGTACTAAAGTAAATGGAACATTACTTTTATTCAAACTCAAAGGATAAGGCACATGGTGACTCTTGGCCAAAATGCAAGTGTCACATTTAAAGTCAGATTCACTAATGGCAGAAAATAAATCGGGTAACAAATGCTTTAAGTAGCTGAAGGATGGATGCCCCAAGCGACGATGCCATAGCCAAATCTGTTATTGTTCATATTGGGCACTTGTTGTACATGATGAGCTTGGCCGGTACTGAAATCATCCATAAAATATAGCCCCCCCCCTCTTAGTACCACGACCAATGATCTCCTTGGTGAGAATATTCTGAAGAAAACAAAACTTGGGATATATTAGTGCACAATAATTGAATTCTTCAGTAGCTTGTCCCACATATATTAATTTACTTAAAATGGATGGAACAAGTAAAGTGTTTGACAATGAGAGTGATGAAGAGAGAGAAATAGTGTCGGCTCCTACAACCGGATAAGTGACCCCATTGGCATTAGCAATATTCACTTATTTTGGTGGAGTAGTAGTAGTAAAGTCATTGGGATCAAACGTCATACGATCAGTGGCTCCTGAATCAAGTATCCAACCATTAAAGGCATCCTGAGTTGAATTAAATAAAGCATAACCACAGTTACCTGAATCACTGAAAGAGGTAGAGCCATCTAGGAGAGGAGAAGTACTGGTGGACGATATAAGAGACAACTCTGGTTCTGCATGTGCTAAAGTAGCCCGTCTCGAAACACTATTGACAGCAGCATCACTTTGTTTTCGGGCTTTGAACTCGTCCCACCAGTCTGGATACCCATTTAATTTAAAACAAGTCTCATGGGTGTGTTTTGGCTTGCCACAATAAGTACACCCATTTCTTTCAGTAGATGGCTGCCTAGAGTTAAGGCTTGAAGATGACAAACCAAATTTGGGCGGCACCGAACCAGACCGATTTCCAGTTGCAGGTTTCCTAGTCAGGACCATCAACAACTGCTGTTTCAGAGGCTGCGGACTAGAGTGGGTTCCTCCTTGAGATGCCATAGCAGCACCAATATGTCCATCTGTGCCGACCATCATCACGGACTGTCGTGAATCTTCGCGGCGAACATAGGCATATGCCTGTTCGACTGAGGGGAACGGGTTCATAAGGAGTATGTCGCTACAAACCATGTCAAGCCGATCGTCTAAGCCATCAAGAAAGATACACACTCAATCTTCTTGTAGAATGGACATAAATTTCTGAATATCAATTGGACAGACCATCGGATTGGGGCCTGAAGGCCATTATAGTAGTTTTCAATTTGCCCACCGCCCTGTCGCATCTTGGTCACCCGTTTCTTGATATCGTAAACCTGCGATGTGTCTGTGCCATCGAAAAAAGTTGTGGCAATTGCATGCCACACTGCTTTTTCTGTTGGGAATCGAATGAAGTTATCAATCATGCTTGGTTCCATGGAGTTAATTAACAACCCTTTCACAATCGAATTTTCAGTCCTCCATTTTCGCCATGTTGGGTCAGTTTGTTAGGGCTGTAGGAGATCTCCATTGATATATCCCAGTTTATCCTTGCCAGAGATATACATCTCCAAAACTTGGGACCACGAGCATAGTTGGTGCCATCCAACTTGATGCCTATCGGTGCAGCGAAAATTTCATGGTTTGGTGTCTGGTTCTGAGTCAGGGTCTGGGACAGTAAATCTGTCATTCTGGATGGTAGGTCTTCTAGGGTTGGGTTGGTAATGGATGTTTGGTCTGTGGATGGAGTTGCCATAGTCGGCTAGGTCTGGTGAAGGTGTAAAATGTGAAGTAGAAAAGCTAGGATCTCTGCTCTCATACCATGTAAACACATGGAAAATGTATAGCTCTCATTGATCGATATTTTTCTATATATTACAAGTCCATATGTATAGACTATCATACAGAGTTATTCTAGGCAATCCCTGCAATCACTTTTGCTTTACAACACATGCCAACATTCACTCTTGCTTTCTAACTCATGCCAACACTCACTCTTACTTTACAACTTATGCTAACATTTACTTTTTTATCCATTCACCGAAGGACGAAATTGATGATTTAGTTAGTTCAGTTTTGTTGTTTTTTCCTTTAGGAGATAATATATATTTGATTTATTTTCTTGGAGTCCTAGCTTCTCAGGTTGTAAGATATATCTATATGTAATTTGGTTTATGATTACCTGTTGATGTCTTTTGGAAAATTATTAGGTAGTCCTCGAGTACCACGTGTCTATATTTCTTCACCAATTATCATTCACTATGTCCCCTCATATTCCTCGATTACCCAATACAAAATCATAATACCTTCCCTTCTCCATCAATCATAATACCATGGAGCACCATGTGGCCGTGCACCAGGAGTACTCAATAATTGTTAGCTCCACTACCCAAATGAAACTCCCACCTAGTCCACACTTTCTCCATTATCTGAAGGTGGCTCTCCCACTTTTCTACCCACTCACTAGTGGAAGAGGTTGGTGGCAACTAATAAGCTCCTCTCTCAATTGTGTATAAATTGAGGTGAGGAGGAGGGGTTTGAGAGATCATTGAAGTAGTGAGACAAAGAGAGAGAAGCACAAATACAGAGTGTGTTTGTGTAATATGAGTGAGTGAGAGTGCTATAGGAGTGTTTGTGAGGTGTGAGTTGTAATCTCCCTCTGGGAAAATTCTATAGTGGATAGCTCGCCGTGGACGTAGGCAATTACCGAACAATGTAAATATTCTTGTATTATTGTGTGTGATTGATTTCTGGTGTCTCACAATCCCAACAAGTGGTATCAAAGCCAAGTCGGTTGCATTTCGGAATTTTTCGAAACTGCCAGAAATCAAGTTGCTCAAAATCAGGTTTTGAGTACACCAGGAGCAATGTCTCAAAGAGGCGAGTCCAAAACTACAAAGCAAAGCTCCAAAAGACTTGTCACACGCCCCCCAAAGAAAGCGCGTGAATCCCAGTTTCACCACGCGCCATTGATATAGTCAGCGCGCCATTCCACGAGCACACACGCGTCCTATGCGCGTCTAAAGGAGGAAGACGAGCCACGTCAGCGCCCAGTCAGCGTCACGTGTTGTTACCTCATCGCCAAGTCATCCGACACGTCATCTACCACGTTTATGCCACGTGTTAGCTTGTCAACCACGTGTCGGCCAGGTGTCAGCCACGTCAGCCCATTTAGTTAACCAGTCAACCTTCCGGAGGAGTTATCCAGTGCTTCGCAACTAAGGTACACCCGTAGATCTGAAATGTCCAAATTGTTTTGGCTTGATTTGAGCCATTCTGTGTCCGTTTTTTACGATCCAATAGTGCTTTCCAACTATTTGGAGTATTCCGGACACATTTGTAGGTCAGATTTTCCAAATCCTATTTCAAAAATTTTTAGTTTGTATTTGGACAATCCGAAGTGCTTTTCCAACTAATTTGACTAGTCCAGACTCAACAGCGAAGCCTGTTTTTCAGATAGAGATTATTTTCTGTATAGGCCAGTGTTGATGGAGGAATCAACATCGAGTTCAGGATCTATGTTCAAGTTGACTCCTTCCAATTATGCAATTTGGAAGTCATAGATGGAAGACACCTTGTATTATAAAGACTTGTTTAACCCTATTTTTGTAAAAGGGGTTAAACCAAAAGTAGTGAATGATGATGACTAGATAAAGATGAACCGCAAGACTATCGGTTGTATCGGACAATGGATAGACCACGGTGTGTACCATAATGTCGCCGAGGAGATAGATGCCTATTCTCTACGGACAATGTTAGACGACATGTACCAGTCAAAGACCGCTAGGAACAAAGCCTTGGTGATGAGAATGCTTGTTAATTTGAAATTGAAGAATGGTATGCCTGTCGCCGAGCACACCAGTGAATTCAAAAATCTGGTGAATCAGCTTGCAACCGTCAAGATGTGCTTAGAAAATGAAATGCAAGCTGTTCTACTGCTCAGTTCTTTATCAGATAGCTGGGAGACGTTGGTGGTTTCTCTTAGCAACTCTGCACTAGAAGGGAAGCTGACTATGAGCATGGTCACAGATGCCATGTACAATGAAGAGACAAGGCAGATCAATCCCATGCCCTCGTCACAGAAAATAAAGGTAGAGGCAGAGACAGAGGAAGAAGCAAAAGTAGAGGACGCAACATAGGAAGATTTCAAGACAGAGGGAATCCAAAGAAGGTACGAGCCGGCCGAAGTTCAAGTGTTACCATTGTGGCTAAGAGGGTCACATAAAGAAATATTGCTATGCCTTGAAGGGAGAACAAAAACAAGGCAATAGATAGCCAAAGACTGAAGATGTGAACACTGCAGTTATTGTCTCAGAGGATATTGCATTATTCTTTGTTGAAGAAGAAGAATGTCTTCATATGTCAGACAACGACACCGAGTGGGTGGTAGATATAGCAGCTTCCTACCACGCCACACCCCGGAAGGAGTTTTTCAGTGTACTAAGCTGGAGATTTTGGTACAGTGAAGATGGGCAACTCCAATTTTTCAAAGATTGTGGGAATCGGTGATGTTCACATCCAAACCAAAGTTGGGTGCACGATGGTGTTGAAAGATGTCAGGCATGTTTCCGATTTACGCCTGAATCTTATCTCAGGGATAGCCTTAGATCAATAAGGCTATGAGAATTACTTCGGGAAAGGCATGTGGAAGTTGAAAAAGGAATCTTTAGTTGTAGCCAGAGGACAGGCAAATGACACGTTGTACAAGACTCATGTGGAGGTGCATTCAGATAGCCTCAAAACAGCAGAAGATGAGGCATCACCAAATTTGTGGCATAAAAGGTTGGGTCACATGAGTGAGAAAGGGTTGTAAATTCTGGCAAAGAAGTCGCTTCTTCCCTTTGCCAAAGATGCGAAATTGAACCCTTGTGACAACTGCTTGTTTGGAAAGCAACATAGAGTTGCGTTCCATTCATCATCCAAAAGACAATCAGAGTTGTTGAGCAGAGTATACTCTGATGTATACGGTCTCGTAGAAGTGAAATATTTGTGTGAAAGAAAATACTTCCTGACGTTTATTAATGACGCATCACGGAAGGTATGGGTTTATGTCCTAAGAACCAAAGCTGAGGTGTACCAGCATTTTCAAACATTTCATGCTATGGTAGAAAGGGAGACCGGAAAGAAGCTGAAGTGTCTCTGAACAGACAATGGAGGTGAGTACACGTCAAAGGAGTTTGAAACCTACTGTGCTACTCACGGCATCCGACATGAGAAGACTGTTCCTGGAACCCCATAACACAATGGTGTAGCCGAAAGAATGAACCAGACCATTGTGGAGAAGGTTAGACGTATGCTCAAAATGGAAAACCTGCCAAAGCCATTTTAGGGCAAAGCAGTTCGTGTTACATGCTATTTGATCAACGGATCGCCATCAGTTCCACTGAATTCTGACATTCCAGAGAAAGTATGGTCTGGAATGGAGATTTCTTACTCTCACTTGAGAGTGTTTGGGTGCAAAGCATTTGCACATGTATCCAAGGAGCACATACAGAAGCTGGATGATAAAGCTACTCCATGCATCTTTATTGGCTATGGAGATGAAGAATTTGGATATAGATTATGGGATTCGAAAAACAAAAAGGTCATTTGAAGCTGAGATGTGGTATTTCAAGAAAGACAGACCTTAGAAGACTTTGGGCAACCAACCAAACCCAAACTTAATGATGTTTTAGAAATTGTTCCTAATCCTGCACCATCACAGCATGTCACTGATGAAGAAGAGCTACCGCAGCATACAACCAATGATGTAGAGTTACATGATGGATTGCCAGAAGAAAAAGATCTAGAAGAAAAGGGTGTGGAGCAGGGGGAGCTACAACCCTTTCCGCCAGAGACTGTTGGTCCACAATTGATCAACAAGAGAGTCTAAGCCGTCGTCAAAATACCCTATTTCTGATTATATTTTGCTTACTGATGAAGGGGAGCCACAAAGTTTTCGAGAAGCTCAAAATCATAAGGAGAAGAGTAGCTGGCATCAAGCTATGCAAGAAGAGATGCAGTCATTACAGAAGAATCAGACTTATGATTTGGTAAAACTTCCCCAGGGTCGAAAACCATTACGGAACAAATGGGTGTTCAAGTTGAAGAAAGATGGCAGCGGAAAGCTAGTCAAGGATAAGGCTCAATTTGTTGTCAAAGGTTTTGGGCAGAAGAAATGTATTGATTTTGATGAAATCTTCTCGCCAATTGTGAAAATGACATCCATTCGAGTAGTTTTGGGACTAGCGGCCAGTTTGAATTTGGAACTTGAACAAATGGATGTAAAGACGGCATTTCTCTATGGAGATCTGAAGGAAGAAATTTATATGGAGCAGCTAGAAGGTTTTGAAGTAAAAGGGAAAGAAAACTTAGTCTGCAAATTAAAAAAGAGTCTTTACAGCCTCAAACTAACGCCTAGACAGTGGTACAAGAAGTTTGACTCATTCATGGTGGGTCATGAGTACAAGAGAATTGCTGCAGACCAATGTGTCTACGTCAGGAAATTTCTTGATGGAAACTTTATCATACTCCTACTCTATATTGATGACATGCTGATTATTGGACAGGATGCCACAACAATCAGATCACTGAAAAAGGAGCTATCACAGTCTTTTGACATGAAGGACCTAGGCCCTGCACAGCAAATGTTGGGCATGCAAATTGTGCGTGATAGGAAAGCCGAGAAATTATGGCTGTCACCGGAGAAGTACGTTAAAAGGGTGATTGCGAAGTTCAACATGAAAGATTCCAAGTCAATCAATACTCTGTTGGCTAATCATTTCAAGCTGAGCAAGAGTTCTTGTCCCTCCTCCACTAAAGAAAGAGAAGAGATGGAGGCTATTCCTTACTCATCCGCCGTAGGGAGTTTGATGTATGCAATGGTGTCTACCCGACCAGATATTGCTCATGTTGTTGGAGTAGTAAGCAGATTCCTCTCCAATCCAGGAAAAGAGCATTGGGAAGCAGTCCAGTGGATTCTGAGGTACCTCAAAGGTACGACAAAAATGTGTTTGTGCTTTAGAGATGCTAAACTAGTCTTGGAAGGCTATACGGATTCTGTTATGGTGGGAGATCTTGATGGTAAAAAATCTACATCAGGATTTCTGTTCACTTTCGTAGGGGGAGCTGTGTCTTGGCAGTCCAAGTTGCAGAAGTGTGTTGCTTTATCCACAACCGATGCAGAGTATATTGCCACAACGGAAGCTGGAAAAGAGATGTTGTGGTTGCAGCGGTTTCTCCAAGAGTTGGGATTAAAGAGAGAGAAGTTCACGGTACATTGTGATAGCTAGAGTGCCATAGACCTGAGCAAAAATTCGATGTACCATTCTCATACAAAGCACATTGATATTCGGTATCATTTGATACGCAAAGTGATGGAAAAGAAGTTATTGGAACTGATCAAGATCCATATAGATAAGAATCCAGCTGACATACTTACAAATGTGGTCTCGAGAAACAAACTCGAAATCTGCAGAGACATTACCGGGATGGACTTCAAGTGAGAAGTCAGTTATCCACATGGGTGCGGAGAGGGAGAATTGTTAGCTTCACAGCCCAAATGGAACTCCCACTTAGTCCACTTTCTCCATTATCTGAAGGTAGCTTTCTCACTCTTCCACCCACTCACTAGTGGAAGAGGTTGGTGGCAACCAATAAGCTCCTCCCTCAATTGTGTATAAATTGAGGTGAGGAGGAGGGATTTGAGAGATCATTATGTAGTGAGACAGAGAGAGAGAGAGAAACGCAAATACAGAGTGTGTTTGTGTAATCTGAGTGAGTGAGAGTGCTATAGAGAGTGTTTGTGAGGTGTGAGTTGTAATCTCCCTATGGAAAAATTCTATAGTGGATAGCTCTTCGTGGACGTAGGCAATTGCCGAATCATGTAAATATTCTTGTGTTATTGTGTGTGATTTATTTCTGGTGTCTCACTGTCCCAACAATAATCACCTTGTGTTTTGTGGCCTATTTGGATGCTTCCTGTCATGATGCCCTTGTGCTTGTGTTTTAATCTTCTTTGGCATCTTCTTTTTTTGGTAAAATCTTGCATCTTCTTTTTTCACAATAAGTTAAAATCATCGTCAATGATGAGCCCTTTTCAGACTAGGCATCATATCTTTCATATAGCTTACCCAAAAGAATTTTATTAGTTCCATCTGCCTTTTCAGTGTTCTCCCTTTTATTTATTCTGTTACTTGAGCATTAATGCAGTAAAGCATGCCTTCTGAAAGAAGATAGTGTTATCAATTTCATACAATACGTCTCGTATCGGTGAGAAAAAGATACGTATCACATACCGTATCGTAGATGAACTTGTATCGTTCAATACTAAAATTGTATCGTTTGTTTTCGACTTGTATCGCGATTCTACACATATCGTTCGATATAAGAATTGAAATAAATACAACCTTCCTCTATGCTAATTATGATGATTTTTCTGAAAAAAGGAGCGACACATCTCCAAATCTGAGTTCGTAGAGTTGATCTGGTGTTGATTTGGGAATACCTATCACCAAATCTGAAAAAAAGGAGTGTTGATTTGACTGTTGCAGAGTTCGATCTTTTCTCGGCTCGTGCGTGTGTTCTTGTTGATCGAAGAGATACAGAATAGTGGGGATAAAAGAATTTTTTATCTGCTGTGATCAGTATATTGGCTGTTTGGAAACAAAATTATAATAAATAGCTTCTTGGCCTCACTTGGTTCGTTAATCGAAAAAGTAAGTAAGTTGTTGGGTGTTGTTGGGAAACAACTATGTTAATTATTATTTTTTGTTTACTTTTTTATTAAAAAAGAATCCCAAAAGTCTTGACACTTCTTTTTGGTGATATATATATGTTAACGTATCTTACAATACACGATACAATACAATACGCGATACATGAAATTGGAACAATGATACACAATACATATCATGATTTGACAACAATGAAGTAGACAAAAAAATTGGGACTGAGCACACATTTCTTTTGTTTATGATTGTGGTTTGGCTGCAAATAAAATTGCACTGAAGTGTATCAATGGCAAGACCTGCACATAGTCATATTTTATGTTGTTTGGTGAGAATCTTCAACATTCAGCATATGGATTCACACCCAATATAGGCCGTCTTTTGTGATGACAAAAACCAATTTATTTGCCTCAAATGTTGTGAATATTGTAGGGTTGTCTTTGTTGATTTTCGCTGATTGCTGGCATATCTTTCTGGATTTATTTAATTCTTTTATTTTTATTTAATTTTTATTTTTAATTTTTTGGAGGTGCAATCATGTCAGTGCACTTTTGATTCACTGTTGGAACTTGGAAATCTCCTTGGCAGCTTATTCTTTGTAAATTCATTTCCATGTCAATTTCCTTATAGTAATTTGTTTAATAGGTTTGTATATCTTTGTTAGATAAATGCAGGAAAAGTTTCAAATGGGAGAGTGTGATACCCCTGTTCCGTATTATGCTAATTGGTCCTTAATTTGTATATGATTATGTGTTTGTTATGGTTTTGTATGCCATTATGTGAAAATATGTGGTTTTGAATTTCTATCTGTTCACCGTAGAAATATCTGTTTGATTTTACCGCTTCAGAAATTAAATTGGAGGCCTTATCGGCCACAGAACCCGAAATTGATTACGCCATTGTGATTGGCATAATTTTTAGAGCCTACGGTGAAATTTAATTGAAAAACTGATTCAGGCCAGATTAAATTGATTTAATTAATGAATTAGTGTTATATTATTTATTATTATTAAACTTGATTAATGGGCTTATACATAAGGGCCATTACATTTCAATTCCTCCTCTTTTTAACACTTTGGCTGATTTTGAACTCAAGAATAGAGAGAGAGAGAGGGTCGGCCTTAGAGAGAGAAGGGAGTGAGTTGTGTGGTTTTGGCTCAAGGCTTGGGAATCTTGAAGATTAAGTCCAAGAATTGACTAGGGTTTGGAAGATTAAACTCCTAGGTGAGTAAATTCATGAGATTGAACTTGTAATTTTGTGAATTAAAGATTAATTGGTGATCAAGAACAAGAGTTGTGCTACAATTGATGAATTTGAAGCTAACGTGCACATGCATGTGTAGGATCATCATGATTTTGCATAATCTAGCATGTATTAAGTTGAATATGGAAATGTGAGTGTTGAATCATACATGCAAGCATGTTTTGTTGAGCTCCATAAGAATGAACACCATTTGCATTATTTGGAATGGAAATGAAGTCAAGATTAGCATGCATGTTTGAATAATTAAAGATAGGAGCTTTGGATGCATGAATGTGTATGATAGAATTGAGCTTGAATTAAATTGAGCCATGCATGTATTTGATTTATGAAATTGGGCTCCATGAAGATGTGTTTTGGTGTCTATACCATGTTAGTACATGTATATGTGAAATTGGAGCCATTAAAGTCAAGAAATGATGGTTTGAATGTTAAAGGGAGCTCAAGAACTCAATCTGGAAAACCTAGAAATTTTATGTCCGCTCGAGCAGGGAACCTGCCGCTCGAGCGTTATTTTCGTGCTCCCAGCATTTTTGCAGACTTGGATATCCGCTCGAGAGGGTAATTTCATGCTCGAGCGGGGAACCTTTTAGACAGGACTTTCGCTCGAGCTCCCTATTTCACGCTCGAGCGTATTTCTAATGCAACTAGCACTTTTGCAGGCCTTAAGGGTCCGCTCGAGCGGGGACCCTATTTTGCTGAAATTTTGTTTATGCATTCTATATTCTATTTTCCGTTCCCTTTCACTTCCAAGCACTCTTAGGCATGCATTGAGCATTGTAATTGAATTAAAGAGATAAGAATGAAGCCTAAAGAGGAATATGTGAACTAAAGAACGGATTGAATTAATTGTGACCCATATGTGTTATGTGATATGTAGGGTCAAACTCCAGGGCAAATCCACAAGCCGATCACTATGAGTAATATCTGACATATGTTATTGTCCAATTGCTACTTCTAAGTAAGTTTTGTAAAGTTCATTAATTTGAATGGTGGACACAGTTTGATATGAAAGGCCTATGAGCCAGTTTGAAATGAAAGTTTGAAAGGCTTAAATGCCAGTTTGAAATGAAAGTTTGGAAGGTCGAAAGACCAGTTTGACACGAAAGGCCGAAGGCTGTTTGACACGAAAGTGTATATGGGCCGAAGGCCGTTTGATAAAATGTGGGCCAGAGGCCATTTGATAAAATGTGGGCCGAAGGCCGATTGATAAAATGTCCGGAGGCCGTTTGATAAAATGTAGGCCGAAGGCCGATTGATAAAATGTGGGCCAGAGGCTGTTTGATGTAAATGTGGGCCGAAGGCCGATTGGTATAGACGATTGGGCCAAAGGCTGATGGACATGAATGAATTGGACCCGAAGCCGTATGATATGTTTGGAACCTCAGTTACTTAACTTACATATGTCTATGTATGTATTTATTAGTTAGAAATGCAAATTGGGCCCAAGGCCGTTTGGTGTATATTGTTCCAATGTATATTCTTTATTTGATATTATTTACTGGGCTTTCGCTCATGCTCATTCATGTGTTTGTAGGTGAGCCAAGAGAGGTCCTGACCCAGCCTCAAGGAAGTCAGTTTGGAACAACTAAGGTTTTGAGGAGTTAGCCCTTGTGTCTTACGCACGAGACACGTCTTCGCCCTTTTGTTATGTATTTATATTTTGTCAAGTTGGCGAAGTCTTTGAATGTGTTTGTATGTAGTTTTGTTTGGCTAACTTAGATTTGAGTGATCCTGTTTGTACAGAATTTCATGTTATTACATTTTCTGATGTGAGTTATTAACATATGTATGTAATGATGTGCATATAAGCACGGCTCTATGGACAAAGTTCAAATTGCTTCCGTTTGGTCCCCACGAACTCTGTTAAAATACGTTTGGTTTGGTTTGAGGCCGTAGGTAATCTCATGATTACTGGCCGGTTATGTCCTTAATCCACGGGGGCGAGTTTGGGTCATGACAGAGAGCCAGCTGCACAAAATCCTCTTCAAATAAAAAGAAGACCAGGGCACCTTATTTTCCTGAAGAGATTATATTCTGTATTCTTGTCTGGCTTCCTGTCGATATTCTTTACAATTCAATGAGGTATGTTTGTCGGCAATGGTATAACATAATCAATGATCCTCTCTTCATAAAGGAACAGTTCCTTTGTTGCACCACTGGCATGTTCATACAGAAAACGCTTAGTCCATATAGGGCCCAATTTGTAGGGTTTGGGAAAATGAATGTCGCACTGACTGAGGTAAATGTATCATTTCCAAATGTTGGTCAGGCTACTTGTGATGTTCTAGTACTGTTTATGGATGAGCAGGATATACTTCATGTCGCAAATCCTCTCACGAAGCAAAGCTTTATTGTTCCTTCATTTGATTGCCACCATTTATATTGCTTACCTTATTTCTTGTTAGTATATGCTCGTTCAACGATGGAATGTAAAGTGTTGTGCATCGATAAGCCCTATGGGTGTGATGTTTATAAATGCATGATGATTACTTTGGGCAAAGATCATGCATGAAAACTGATCAATACTAACACATTTTCTGATCCTAGTTAGAGTATATTTCAATGTCCACCAGTTTCTGTTGAAGGACTTATTTATTGGGATGGCTGTGCATTTCCTTGTGTTGTTGCTTGGGATGTGGAATCTGAAATGTTTTATGAGTTTCCTAGGCCAGCAGTTCAGAGTATATATTGTCATTGTCATTATGTACCAAACGCAAAATCCCTTTCTTGCCTGGTTTAGTCACCTCCTCGAGCATTATTTGATGTTTTTGTCTTGTCTGATCCCATAAGCGGTGAGTGGAGCAAGCTCTACAAAATTGATATGGGTGCTCAAAAATATAGAATGAAGGGCATGTTGAACAGCTCATTCCCTTGGCCTGGCGAGAATTCATATTTTGTACCACTTGCCTAGGTAAACAACGGTGAAGTGTTCTTATGTTTTGTTGACGTACCAGGTCCTTATATTGCTTACTATGTCAAGACTAGGGAGACCTTCATATTCGAAAGTTATGACAAGACCTGGCGCAGTTTTAGGAGTGATTTTGCCTACAGCCTTCTCCCGTTGCCATCAAGTTTTAGCACTTCATCAGTTGGTATCTGATCAAATTTTGTCTTTTCTAGTGGGCTGTTTAATGTTTCTTATGTTTATGAGCTTCAATTTCGTTTTGTTGTACTATTGAGGTTAGTGCAGTTGTTGCTTGTACATTTTATTGTCAGTGGGCTTGCGCAGATCTTTGTAATTGCCATAATTGCCTAGTCAGTATTTTAGCGCTTTGCTTTCTGTCAAATGAGACAAATCTTCTTGCTGTTACTGACTGACTTAGTTGTGTGGATATGAAGCTCCTTAATATTACTCACACTGGCCTCAATCACAAACCTATTCTTAAATAATCTGTGGAAATTTTGTAAGGTTTATTTTTGTTGTTATTTATCTATTTTATTTGTGTGGATTTATTTATTTATTTTATACATTAAATTATTTTTTTACTAAAATATATTCCAACATATTATTCATCAAAAAAAAGAAAAAGAAAAAGAAAAGAAGAAGCTCATTTTCAAAATAGATAAAATGAGAATATGACAACTAATAGAAAAGACGTCCTTAAATATAAAAAAAATAAAAAAATGTTCAAAAATTTTCTCTAATTAATGTTCTCTAATAGACACGACATTTCATGCCACATGGTTTAATGTCTTTGCCGGTAACTGGAGAATCTTTAAGCATGTGTTCACTACTCAACTAAGGAAAAAATATATATATGAATAAAAACATAAATAAATAAAGACAAAACAAATTATTCAGATTATATAAAAAATGGCGTTTGGGCAGTAAATTTATTTTTAATTTTTAAATTTTTTTTTTTTGGGTGGGGCTGAAGCCGAAACTTATGAGCAGACCCAAGGCCAACTGACCTGGAGTATCTTCCTCTATCTGTCGAGTCAAATCTTCAGGAGGGAGAACAAGAGATTTATGTTGGATCATTCGATGAAGAGCACTCTCGGGAAGGACATCCACGCACTTGTTTGCCCCACGCCAAATAGGTTGGATATCACAATCCCAATTACGGGCCAATACCTCCCTAATTTCTAGACAAACATTGAAGGAGGAATGAGCCATGACAGAAGACTTTAAAACAGACAAAGCCTCAATGCAGTCAAATTCAACAATCACCTTGCGATACACCATTTGCCAAACCAATTGTAGTCCGAGCCAGATAGCCTATAACTCCGCAACAATAACAGGGACTGATTCGATATGGTGCCGAAAACCACCAATCCAGCTACCTTGATCTTATCGAATGATCCCTCTTATATCTGCTAAGCTTGTGTTGCTAAAATAGAGCCATCAACATTGACTTTAACCCATTGAGGAGAGGAGGGAAAAGACCAAGGAACATGTATTACGCCATGGCTACCCTTGAAGACAATTATGGTTCGAACTTTTTCAAACTCACTGACCCTCCCCTTGATGATATCAACGAGATGAAGAGATACAGAGAAATTTGGAACATGTAATCGTTTTTCATGCCAAAACCAAAGTGAAGAGAGAGAAGGCATAAAGATCAACGCCCAGTCAATATAGGATGTAGACCAAGGTGGAGAGGTGAGATTAAGATTAACCCACTTAAGCAAAGGAAGTGTAAAGAATTGAAGCCAACAAGAGGGATGAATAAGCTCTTCCCACACTTTCCTTGGCATTTCACAATCCCGCAAGGCACGGAGTGTAGTCTCACTGTAGTACCCACAAAAAGGACATGTTGAATCAGAACTCAAACCTCTTCATAACCGAAGGGCATTAGTGAGAATACGATCATTTCGGACCAGCCAAGCAAAGTGCTTCCATCGAGTACCCGCATTGAGTACCCGCATGACTAGGAAGGGAAGACCTGATCATAGTATATGCTGATTTGGTGGAAAACATACCTGAAGGAAAGAGTTTCCAGATTTCTAGATCACTACTATCACTGTGGGGTCGAAGAAGTACTCCCTAAAGGGGGGGACAAAAGGGGCCAATCCCAACCACTACCATCAATTCAATCACCTTTCTTTATAACTCTGCCTCAGAAAGAGTGACAGAAATAACTTAGGCTAACGGTAGCTCTCCTAAGCAAGCATCACTCCAGAAGTTGATGCTTTTCCCATCTTCTACCCGCCATTTAAACCCATTTTGAAGAACTTGAGCTCCTTTATTAATACTTCGCGAAGTATACGAGGAGTTTGAAGGGCAGAGATCCCAAACACGCTTATCCTGTCCTAAATATTTCTTGCCCAAAGCCTAGGCCTAAGGAGAGGTATTGTCTTGAGTTAGCTGCCATCCTACCTTAGCAAGTAAGGCAAGGTTCATATGTCTCATACTATGCAAACCAAGCCCTCCTTCGCTATTTGGCCTGCACACATTATCCTAGGCAACCATGGACAATTTTTTTTATTGATCATCTCCTCTCCATAGAAAGCGCCTATGACTGCAATCAATGGTTGTACAAATAGAGGTGGGCAAAAGAGTGGACTACATTGCATATGCAGGGATAACAATGGTGATAGACTGTATAAGGGTTGCCTTTCCCACCAACGACAACTTATGGGTGTGATGTCCATAAATGCATGATGATTACTTCGGGCAAAGATCATGCATGGAAACTATGATGAGTAGTGGAAAAGGGGTGTATACCGGTTGTGTAGATATACAAAGAGAGGGATAAAATTGAACAAAAACTCCTTTTATTCAATCACAAACAAATTATACAAAACAGAGCAAACTATCTGTAAACTCTAATACTTTCTACTCTCTTAGAATTCTTCTTATCTGGAGATGTTGTGTTTCGCTCAACTACACAACCTATCCATTTATAGATTTCACAAACGTGTGTAAATCGTGTGTGCTACAGTGTGTCTTCCTCCTTAAGCTTTATCAATGGAGTTTCCTTAAAGCTTTCCATTCCTTCCAATTGCTTCCATTTTCTTCTTCATTTTGAACTTCTTTTCTTTACTCTTGAATGCTCTGACAGCTTCTTCTCTTCTTTGGAATTCACTATCTTCAAACTCAAATTGAGCTTATTCTTCCAACATCTCCCTTAAACTCAATTTGTTGGATTCTCTACATGATACCTCATATCTGCTCATGGATGATCTCTTGTCTGGTCTTTGTAGTCAATCATCTATTGAATTCTATCTCTCTTTAAACAATCTTTTGTTGTTCAGTGCAATCAACCTCCTGTTGACGTCTTCTCTCTTGTCTATAACCTCTTCCTTGCGGTACATGTCCTCTGTTAAGACCTCTTCCTTGCAATATATGTCCTTTGTCAGGAGCTCTTCCTTGTGGAATAACCCTCTATTGTCCTCTCTTGTCAATCCTTTGTTGACGTATGTCTCTTGGAACAATCACCTCTTGTTCTTTGTCTCTAGAAACAACCATCTGTTGTTTATCTTGTGGAACAACCACATGTTGTCCACTTTTGTCAATCATCTGTTGACTCATCTCTCTTCAATGTCTTACAGCAACCACCTGTTTGCTTGTCTCTTCTACAATATCTGGGATGTCTTCTATCACCTATCTATGATGTCTTCTTTGACTCCCGCTTCGAAGAATATTTTTCTTATTTCATCTCTTCAAATAAAAATTGTAAATTGATGGTATGAAATTTGCAACATATGACCATACAGAAGTGCCCGAAATGCTCCAAATTGTTGGAAAAAACTATTGGATCGTTGAGATTGGATTTTGAATGGATTAGAGATTTAGCCAAAATAGATTGGACGGTTCAGATTACGATTGCACCTTAACTATGTCACACAGAATAATTCCTATATGAATTCCATGCAGGTGACGTCAGCGACTCACTCTAGCTTAGTGGCTCGGCTCATCTGCGGCTTGGCTTAGCTTCAATGGTTTGTCAAATAAATAATTGAACTTCTAGGTTGGGGATTCAAACCCTTACATTATTGTTTGGGAAGAAATATTGAACCACTTTGCCACAATAGAAGCTTTGCCTTGTATTTCTCAAGTTATACCTTTTAACTTGACTTTCACTTTGTATTTCTCACTCGTCTTCTTCCTCTGGTTCATGTGTGCAGCGCGTTTCTGCACGTGAGAAAGGCTTCACTGGCGCGTGTTAGCCTATGTGGGCTCCTCCTGGCTCGATTTTTGACGCAGTGTTTTTTTCTTTGTGCTCGTCTCGTTGTGAGCTTTAACATGGTGTAATCAAATTTGGATTTTGACCACTTCGAAATCTAGGCAAATTTTGAAAGCACCTCTGTTCGTCTTTGTTTTTTGAGTTTTTTTAGCCCAAATTGGCTCTTCTAGCTTTGATACCATTGATGAGTAATAGGAGAGGGATGTATACCGGTTATGTAGATATACAAAGAAAGGAATAAAATTGAACAAACACTCATTTTATTCAATCACAAACAAATTATACAAAATAGAACAAATTCTATAAACTCTCATACTCTTTACTTTCTTAGAATTTTCCTTATTTGGAGATGTTGTGTTTCTCCTTGGAGATTACGTTTTTTTCCCATTCTATCTAAAACAACCACATAACCTATTGTGGACACCCTATTTTTGACCTCCCATAAGGCTCAAGCGCTTTATCCGGTACACTCGATGATGAAAGTGGTATTGTGCGTGGTTCGAGATCTCAACGAAGGGGCCATGTTTAAGCTCCGAAACAATCCCAAACCTTCCATATTTCCATTGATTATACCTAAAAAATCCATTTTTACACATTATGCCACCCTATGCTGAGGCTGAAATAGAAAAACAGGGGAACACATTGAGGCCCAGCTGTGCCTCAGTGAGGGTTGGCTGTGGCTATTGAGGGCCGGCCGTGCTTTAGTAGCGAGAAACACTGCTCTGGGCGGGAGGCTGCCAACTGTCCATATTTGAAGATATTTATAACCCCTCTTGCTAAAATTCTATAAAAACGACCATATATCTTTGTTTTGAGGGTTGAACAATTTTTACAAAACCTCTACACCACCTTGAGAGCTCCCTCTTCTCCTTCTTTTTATGCAAGCAACACTTTGAGCTAATCTATCACCTTGAACCTATATCCATACACCATATACACCTTCACACCTTAGCCTAGGAACCTTGGTTGAGCCTTGAACACCATAATTCAAGCTTGAGAGTGTGGTGAGACTTAGTTTGATTCATAGCAAAAACTTACTTCCTTGAGAGGTATAAGATTGTCATCCTCTCTTTTACTTCTTGTTTTGATTCTTTGCTCTCTAAACTGATTTTCAGAGTTAAAAAAGGGCTAAAAATCATGCTTTGAGGTTTTAAAAGTAGAGGGGTTAGCTACCCCTCCTTGTTCTTGCTTACTGGTCTTGTTTTCTCTCTTTCATGATTAGCTTTTTAGGCTCTTTTCATGCATTCTAAGCCACTGTTATTTAAATAGTTCGTGCTTTGATTAGCTTGGTTGTTGTCTCATAAGTTTGCCTACATAGCTTGTTGTATATTGTTCTTAGCTTTTCTTCAACTCATTTCCATATTTAAGAACCTCATTTTAATAATGAACTTGTCATTCATCTCTTTCATTTGAGAGTTGTTTTAATCGGTTGACGGTTATTCAAAACGTGAACTAGCGATTTATGCTTAACGGCTTAATCTCTACGGAGGTTCATTGCCAACGGTGTAGTTTCTTTTTCATGTTGAGAATCACCTCTCGATTTTCATATTTCTCATTTAGTGGACGTGATCTTTAGTGGACGTAACAATCATCTTGGACTTAATGGATTAAAGGATAATAAAGACTAATGGATTTGGCTAAAAATGAACCAACCCACATAAGGAAAATGAGTTATATTGCTTAGTGTTCAGCCATCCGTTATGTCGAATCCAATGGGTCAAGGGTTATCTTACATCAATTCATGATGTTTTGATGAATCTTGAAGCGTCTCTACCTCTCTCTTTGAGTTCACTCTATGATAGGAGGGAGGGGTGATTGTTGTTTATTTCATTTATTGATTTTTGTCCAAAATTGTACCCGAAATCATCAAGCAATCAAATTGCTCATTGATGATTTTGGAAACGACTCCAACTTTCTCTCAAGGCTTTCCCATGATAGAGAAGTGTGAGAGGGACAAACAGAGCCCAAAACACTCTGTTTGCACTGTTTTCACTTCAGAATTTTGCATGAAAATGAGGCATAGCCAGGCTTCATTAAGGGCCGGTCGGTCATCAATGTTTGGTCAGCAGTGTATTTTTGTAGAAAACAGAGGGCAGTGGCTGAAGGTGAAACAGAGCAAGCCTGGGTAGACAGAGTTGTTCTTGGACATTGTGCATGTGCATGCAATCCTTGCGCATTCTTGCTTACATCTTGATCATTGTTGTAAATAATTAATTAATTTATTATTGTTTTTTATAATTAATCTTGTTAATTATGAGTGTTGTAATTATTATTATTGTTTATTCATAATTGTTGTAGCTAATTAACTTAAATAGTTAGTTTACTTATCATAGTTATCCTTGTTGTAATAGAGTAGCTAGCTAGTTAATTCTTTATTTCATTCATTCGGTTTTGTAATAATTAGTTTAAATCAGACTCTCGGACATTGATTCGTATCCTCTTGCACAAGGGCCAATATGTAATAAGTTGTATGTCTCCCAACCTCACGTCTTTCTCCCTTTTACTTATTTGCTTACAAAGGTTAACATCATTTTTCAAATTAGCATTCTTATGCTTTGCATCCATTGTCTTATTTGTAGAAGCTTATCGGCTTATCATGCTAACCCAATATTAAATGTTCAAATTCATTTCTTGAATACGTGCT
>NW_021024674.1:507240-531461 GCF_004153795.1 Camellia sinensis | reverse complement strand
ATTCATTTCTTTCATTTGAGAGTTGTTTCAACCGGTTGATGGTTGTTCAAAATATGAAGTAGAGATCTAGGCTTAATGGCTTAATCTCTACGGAGGTTCATTGCCAACGGTGTAGTCTCTTTTTTATGTTGAGAATCACCTCTCGATTTTCATATTTCTCATTTAGTGGACGTGATCTTTAGTGGACGTAACAATCATCTTGGACTTAATGGATTAAAGGATAATAAAGACTAATGGATTTGGCTAAAAATGAACCAACCCACATAAGGAAAATGAGTTATATTGCTTAGTGTTCAGCCATCCGTTATGTCGAATCCAATGGGTCAAGGGTTATCTTACATCAATTCATGATGTTTTGATGAATCTTGAAGCGTCTCTACCTCTCTCTTTGAGTTCACTCTATGATAGGAGGGAGGGGTGGTTGTTGTTCATTTTATTTATTGATTTTTGTCCAAAATTATACCCGAAATCATTAAGCAATCAAATTGCTCATTGATGATTTTGGAAACGACTCCAACTTTCTCTCAAGGCTTTCCCATGACAGAGAAGTGTGAAAGGGACAAACAGAGCCCAGAACACTCTGTTTGCACTGTTTTCACTTCAGAATTTTGCATGAAATTAAGGCACGACAGGGCTTCATTGAGGGCTGGTCGATCATCAATGTTTGGTCAATAGTGTATTTTTGCAGAAAATAGAGGGCAGTGGCTAAAGGTGAAATAGAGCAAGCCTGGGCAGACAGAGTTGTTTTTGGACATTGTGCATGTGCATGCAATCCTTGCGCATTCTTGCTTACATCTTGATCATTGTTGTAAATAATTAATTAATTTATTATTGTTTTTTATAATTAATCTTGTTAATTATGAGTGTTGTAATTATTATTATTGTTTATTCATAATTGTTGTAGCTAATTAACTTAAATAGTTAGTTTACTTATCATAGTTATCCTTGTTCTAATAGCATAGTTAGTCAGTTAATCCTTCTCTTATTAATTCATTCGACCTTGTAATAATTAGTTTAATTTGGACTTTTGGACTTTGATTCGCACCCTCTTGCACGAGGCCAACTATGTAATATGTTGTATGTCTTCCAACCCCGCGTCTTTCTCCCTTTTACTTGCTTGCTTATGATGGTTAGTATAGGACATCATTTTTCGAATTAGCATTCTTATGCTTTGCATCCATTGCCTTACATGCATCCAAGGTTCGGCTTATCATGCTAACCCAATATTAAATGTTCAAATTCATTTCTTGAATATGTGCTTTATCGCATGTCTTGAATGGAATCATACGCCATGCTCATAGCCGAGCCTAATACATAATGTGTGCGTTGCATTAGTCATATTGCATTAATTAGGAGCATGCATATTTTTCTAATTAGTTTGCTTTGTTTTGGCTTGGAGTACCAGGTGAGCAATTTGGTGTTTTAGCATATCGCATACGTGTGTTTATGTTACCATGTCCAAGCATGCTTCCATGAGGCTAGTTGCTTAAATGATATAACTTTTTGAATGCTTGTGGATGAAGGCTAGTTGCTTGAATTGAGATAATTTGATTGAATGTCCATTTTAGGCCCACTTGTTCAAGTGGCATATTAACAAAACATTTCAAATAAAACACGAAATCAAATGTTCCAATTTTTGTAAATTAGTCTATACCTTGTGTGCATCACATAGTGAAATAGCTACAACACCAGAATAAGAGCATATAATGTAAATAAGAATCACATCATGATTAGAAGAGGCCGATCTTTGATCAGATGAATGGGGTGCTCAATTCATGACATTCTCCTCTCGTACTTAAGTTCCTGAGCCGAGACAATTTGGTGATGATGGACTAATGGCCTTTGGCACGAGTCTTGGGTTTTCTAAATTTTCCAAAAATATTTAGGTGGCGACTCTGAAATCTAGCAAAACAGTCCATTTTTGGCATTTGAGTCAAACATTGATTTTCTAAAAGATTTTCCGAATTCGGACTCTTTAGTGTTTATCTATTTCATATTGCACTTGTGAGATCAGATTCAGAACCGCGGGAGTCCGAACTGTAGGGTTATTTGTCTTCCGAAAGGAGCACGAAAAGTCAAGCTACAGTTTTTGGCAACTCCGTTGGGGATTTAGAGAACTTGACTTGAAACTCATAATGTGAAATTTTATTTACACTTATATGTTTTTCATTTTCATGGTTACTTTAAGTCACAGTGTTTTCCATCTGCTATTCCTATACAATTTGCCAGAGGCTTGCCAAAATGCTGACCGGCGATGGGCTCTACTATGTTGGAAACACAACCCTTGGATTTGGGTTAGCGCTGTACCGCTTAATCCACCTTTCACTTCTTAGTGTTAGGTGTGAGAGGTATATTAGGTAATTTTGTCGAGGTACCCTTTCTACCATTTGACCAAGTTGCACTATAGTAAAGCTATAGTGACTATTCCAACTTAGGACAAGATGCCACCCATTTGCAAGATGTTGTGAGAATCGTTGTTTGAAATAGTGCAACCTAGATCATGCCAAAAATCTAGGACAGGGTAACCCTACCCCCTCATAGGGGTGTTTTGGTTCTTTTTACTTGATATATGTTTTTATAGTGAGACTGTACAGGATGGTTCATATCAGTATAAGTGTGAGAATAGAGTTCAATGGGGATTACAGTTCAGCTATGTGTTATAATTGTTGTAAATTGAGCAGAGGTGTTGTTCGGTTTTGATTTTGTTTTTCTTTCTTTCGTTTTGCTAGGTAGTTTACCATCATAGCTTCAGAAAGACCCCATATTCCCTAAGTTGTGTGGACTCGCTTTGGCAGGCTTTGTAAAGCTCATGACCTTGTTGGTGGTCAACCCGTGTTTGTCTCGCTTCCGTTAGTCACTCGACGAAGAAGGAACATATAGTCAGTAGCATCAGTACAAAGTATTTTGCAAACACCTATCCGTTTTCACTTAATCAATTCACCAGCATCTAGTTCACCCATACCACCAATGGCACAAAATACAGCACAGAACGCAGAGAAATTTGCTGCCATGATGACAGCTTTCCAAAGAACCATGGACACTGAAACCAAAGGATGGCTGCACAAGATGAAATTATTGCCAATCTACGATGTACATCTGGGGCATCGGCATCGACCGTGCATTCGGTCCCGGCTGCTCAGCCAAACCCGGATCCACCCCCACCGGCTGAAAATTTGCCAATCCCAAATCCTCAGGACATGTTTCCCCCTGTTCCAGCTTATCGGCCTCTAGTTCAACCTCTTGCAGGGATTTTTCCTTTTGATATCAATGAAATTGATCCGACCTTAGTCAAGATTGCTAGGTTGGAGAAAACATTAAAGAAATCCCAGGGCTTCAACTCCATTCCAGATATCAAAGATGGGTACACTAAGGCTTCGGTCAGATTACCAGAGAAATTTAAGATGCCCCACATCGACAGATTTGATGGAAGTGGGGATCTGATTGTGCATGTCCAGTTATTTTCAGATGTATTGAGGCCCATGGGTTTGTCTAGGGCACAGAAGTTTTCCTTGTTTGGGAGAACCCTGTCCGATGTGGTAGCCATCTGGTACGCTAAATTGGAAAACTTAACAAAGCGAAATTGGGAGGAGCTATCTGAGGCGTTTGTCAATCAGTATTCATATAACACCCAGATAGAAATAACCATCAGTGAGCTGGAGGCAACTACCCAGAACCCCAAAGAATCATTCATTGGTTTTGTCGCCCGATGGAGAGCCAAGGTAGCCCGAATGACAAATAGGCCTGCCAAAAGAGAACAAGTTCGACTAGTGGTCCAAAACCTTGAGCCAGACATGTTACAGAGAATGATAGTGGCTTTGTTGTCCACATTTGCTTCCTTGCATGACTTGGGGGTCCAGATCGAAAGTGCATTAAAAAAGGGTATTATCTACAGAACAAGCAAACCCACAGGTAGGCCATTCTCTTAGATACCAATACTAGCAGTAGCACTATTCCACGGCCTGCAGATGTTAGTACTATTGTTTCAACAACCAAGATGGCTGATCCCTTTGCTACTGCCACAACCTCATAACCTTCACAAAGCACGGGCCCACCCCAGAATCGAATAGTTTTTACTCCCCTCCGTATGAGCCCAACCCACGCCCTCAAGCTATTAATACAAAAGGGGCATTTCAAGCCTCTCGATCCTCGTCTACTCTAAACCCATTGCCATCCAAACATGACCCTACCTAATATTGTATCTTTCACCAACAACATGGTCATCCCACGAACATGTGCTACTGTCTATGTCATGAGATCCAGGATCTCATTGGCAACAAAGTCATCGGCCCACCTTCCAAACCAAACGTAACAACCAACCCACTTCTTGCACACAACCAAGTTCCCCCTGCCTAGAAACATTAACCATATCCATACACTACTGCCTACCTTCAAACCTAGCACATACATTACCTCATCTCACCTACCAAAACTGAAGGTGGTCATTCCAAAAGGCACAGACATGTACATGATGGATTTAACACCACAAACCCAATCCAGGCCCGTGGCAGTAGAAACAAATAAAGAGAAGAATGTACTAAAGACAGGGTCGCCTGATACCCATGTCATAAAGAAGGGGGTCTCGCTCGCAAAGGAGTACAATCCCAGTTTATACATTGTGGCCATCGATTAGCCAAAGCCAGTAGTCATTCTACCAAACTTTCTTAGCATTAATGCTATCGGGGAAGACCAAATGGCATAGAATCCGAATGAGTGGCCCAAGCAAGGCCTGAAAGACTTAGCAAACCTAGAGGAGGATCTGGCAAAATTAGAAGAGGATCTGGTGGATCTTTCTTTCTTCGAGAAAGAAAATACAAGCTGTGTGCAGATAGGATGGTGGGACCTGAGTCAGCCAAAAACATGCAATGGATGGTTGAGTGAGAAAGAGTCTGATGTAGAGGAACAGATAGAAGAGAATGTGAAGGAAGAGGAAATCACCGCTATTGGCAAGGCTGAGGCTGCACCTCTGACTGAGAAAGAATAGGCACTGGAAAAATTCCAAAGGGAAAGGATAGAGGAGATTCAGGTGAAGATAGCTCTAGAACAAGGCAAAGGAAAAAGGGAAAGAAAAACCTAAAACAACTCTAGGTGACGCCCAAATTACCAGAAAGGTCGAATGAGACCCCAGTGACCGAAAAAGGATGTTGAGGAAGCTCAGAAAATATCAGGATTCAGAAACCGAGATTGTGGTAGAGCAAGAATGGTATGTGATGGGACGCGTGATGTTAATATGCTTCGAATAGACCCCGATGCTAGCCCGGCTATGACTGCAGAAGAGTGGTGGGAAGATAGTGACCTAAGTCATACATACACCAACGAAGGTCGGAAGCTTGATACCCCAGATGACACCTGGTATATCAACGAGGTCAATTATATAACCCAAAGCGGTCGGTAATTCAAACCCGCAGCATTAGACCAGCCAGAGACCTCTAACAAAAAGGTTGAGAGAGCAAAAGATAAGGATGTTAAGTAAAACCTGGTCTTGAAACAGCTCAAGAAAATTCAGGCCAATATATCAATCTTGGGGCTGATAATGGCATCTCGGGAGCATAGGCAAGCACTATTAGAGGCAATGAACCGGACTAAACTGCCTATTGATACCACTGCCGACCAATTGGTATCATTGGTAACATCTGGGGACGTTACGCCGATGATATCTTTTACAAATAAGGAATTACCACCTGAGGGTGCCAACCACAACCGTCTATTATATGTGACCTTGGAAAGTCGAAAAAAGTGGATTCCAGTGGTGTTAGTAGATACCAGATCGATGATCAATGTGTGTCCAGTGAGAACTGCCTATGCCATCGATTTGAGGCCGATTGAATTTACACCCACGACCTAAGCTGTCCAGGCTTGCGACTATACAAGCGAAGATATCATGGAAATGTTCAAAAGCCATATCTTAATCGGCCCGCCCGAACATGAGGTGGAATTCCATGTCATGGACATTTTGGCCACGTTCAACCTACTACTGGGAAGGCCCTAGCTACATCAGATGAAGGTTGTATCATCAACAGTCCACCAGTTAGTAAAGTACCCCTTCAAATGCGGGATTTCCACTGTGTACGGTAACTCTACGATCCATCATCCTCAGGGAACCACTGCACCCTTATTGGAAATCATACATGGAGAAGAAGATGTGTTCCTTTCTAGCTTCTCTCTGGCAGAAGCCCAGTTGGTCCAAAGGGCGCTAGAGACTACGTGAGTGCGCAATCTATTTACATGATAAACAAACAGGGACATATCCTCGGATCGGGACTAGGCTGAAGTAGCAGACATGGAAGTACTGTTGGTAAGGAGATGAGTCATAACCCCCACACTTTCGAGCTAGGATACAAACCTACCGCTGCAGATTGGCAAAGGAGAGGGCAGGAGCTGAGAGAAAGGCTAAAAGTAAAGAGAACTGGGAAACAGTATAAGTTAGTCCACAAACCAATACAAGAATTTTGAACGGACTTTTTGTCTGCCAAGGGGAAGACTTCCTTTTTTGTAGATTCCCAGAGCCCTGGTATGACTGGGAGACAAAAATGAGGTATCCAGGATTCGAGATCTTTTTCGGACACTAGCTACCAGAAGATAAGGATAAACAAGCATACATGAGCCCTAGCGTAGGCCAAGGCAGGACTGCAAACCTGGACATCGAAGAGGAGGAGCTATTGGGAAAAGCACTGGCTAACTTACTGACAAGTTCTATTACTGGAGCTGAGACCACCAACTTGGGGGATAGTTTTACTATCTCAATGATCGGGGATAACCTAGTAGCGGATTTCTCCAATCTGATCGTGGATGCATCTGAGGCTCCACGCCTGGTCTAGAAGTTTGAGTAAGGCATTATCAACAGTTCTGAATCAGATAGTGAGTCTGAATCTGATTCCACTGAGTTTATGGACTCGGAGTCAGATTCGAGTTCCTCTGAGTCTGGTACTTCTGGGAGTGGTAACCCGAATACCAAAGTCCTGTCCAGGTCGTCTTTTAGCTTTTCTTTTGAGTCCACTGTAACTGAAGATCCAAACTTTTTGAATAGGAATGTTATGAACTTTGTCTACTTCTTTGTGCCTTTGGTTTGTTGTTGTAGACACCCCATTTTTGACCGTCCTCAAGACTTGGACGTCATCGTTTGAACACTCAATGATTATCCATGTTCGTGTTCATCTTGAGTTTTCGGAGGTTTCAGCCGCACGCCTTGCCTCAAAACCTCTCGACTTGTTTGTTTTGTGATTCGGTCGTGGACTAAACACCTGTGTTTTTGCTTCTGAGGGCAGGGAATGGCTTGTTGGCCATCCCCACACCTCACCGGCCATGGCTTGAGGCCACCGGCCCTGTTTCCTTGCCATCGGCCAACAGTGTTGGCCAGTCGGCATTGTATTTGGTCGGTCGGCTATTTATGTTGGTCAATCGGCCATATTTTCCAGCCGACCATTTTTTATCTGCTTTTTGTAGATCTTTTATGCCAGCTGTCACAGCTGGCATTCACTTTACACCCCCTTCATACACGTGTATGGCGGGATTTGCTTCCTTCATTTAGCTTCCTTTGGAAGCTTGGATTGGCCTTGCCTATAAAAGGAAGGCCTCCCCTCCCTTTCCAGAGGTTGAAGCATCTAATATACAAGATATATATCCATATATCTCTATATCTCCCTTTCTCTCTATATTTGGGTGTGTAATAGTGTTCTAAAGGGGTTTTTGTTCTTAGTTTTGCACTAAGACACCTAGTGTTACACTATACTTCGGTTACTAAGCTGTTGAGGAACTGGTTTCAGAGTTTTTAGGTTGGTTTTGATCAGAAGGAGGGGCTGGACTTGGTATTCTTGAAGTGTTCTTCAAGGGTGAGCACTATTGCTTTATATTCCTCATTTTTGCACAAGCTTTTAACCTGTCTTACATGTTATTTTGAGCTTTATGCATAATTGATAAAAGTTTTGTATTTTCATGCTTAAGATGTTTGTTCAAGGTTGCTTTTCTATTGGGGGTCATCCACCCCCTCTTACGCCTTGTTTGGCCTCTTTTTGTGCCTTCTTCTTTGAGCTTTGTAACCCTTTTGTTTTGCCCTTCTCACAACTGAAATCCAGGGGATTTTCAGTGGTAGAATAGTGGTTTTGAGGTCATGTATAGGGGAGGGACACCCCTCTCCCTTTATGTCTCATTTGCTTGTGTTTTTGGCTCATAAAGGTAGCATGCATGCTTAGTCGATTTTGGCTCCATCTCAGTGGGTATTTAGTGATATTTTGTCATGTTATACCTCTGTTTTAAGTTGGTTTAATGGCCTCTTGCATGCATCATATGCTTGTCTTATAATCCCATTTTTTGGCCTAACATGCATCATGTTGTAAGGTGGCATTTTAGCATGATTTTGGTTTGGTTCCAAGAACATTTTAGCTCTGTTTTACCATGCTTAAGGTCTGTTTGGTGTCCTTTTGGTCATGCTTACATCGCTTTGTATAGCCACCATGCATTATAGTTTGTTAGCCTCGGGTGTGTAAGTCATTAGCATGCATTAGTTTGACCTTTCTCATGATTTGGCATCACTTGAGATCATATTTCAGTCCATGCTTCATGCTCGTATGCTTGCATTCTCCACCCTTTCAATGCTTTGAAGAATTGTTGTCTTATGCTCCATGTTTAGGCCATTGTGCATGCCTCCATGTTTAGATTATTTAGCTGCCATATGAGTAGGTTTTGGGGGTATTTGGTCTTGCTTGACCTCTGATTTTGGTCCCCTTCCCCCTTTGGAACTTGCCTCATGTGGTCATGGCTTGAGCCCCTTGGTTAGTCTCAAGTTTTGGGCTTCTTTGTGTGCCTTACTTGCATGATTTGAGTGGCTTGGCATCATCCTTTTGCACTTTTTTTTAGAGTTTAACATGATTGTCTAATGTCCATGTTTTTCATCTTTTAAGTGTCCTTGAAAGTTGTCCCTTCCATGCTTAGGTGATAGGCCCATTGGTATGCTTGTTTGTGTGCACATTTACCCATCATTTCCATTGCACTTTGGCCACTATTTTGGGATTGGCGGAGGTCTTCCCATTTCGGTTTAAGCCCATCTTTGCATATAGTTGCATGTTTGACATGTTGCATTTGTGTGTTGTTGCATGCTTGCATTATACCATGTTTGCGTGTTTATTATATTGCATGTCATTTAGCTAGTTGCATCACATAACCTTGTTGCATACTTGGTGTGTTTGTGTTATATTAGCTTAGCTTGCATGTTAGGTCCCATTGCATTGCATCTTGCATGCTTAGCACATTGTACATTTGCATGTTTAGGTTGCATTGCATTTGGCATGCTTTGCTAACTTAGCCTCATATTGCATACATGAGCCATTTTGCATAATTGAGCCATATTGCATACATGCATTGCATTGTGTTTGGTTTGAGGTGTCAAACCAAACATGAGGTATGAGGTGTGTTCGTACTTAAAGTGGCAAAACACGCCTCAATCCTCGGTCGCCGACACTCTTGATCCCAACATGATAGAGTGTGTAGCATTCATTTGTTTTCGTTGCATTCATTTTACATTGATTTGAAAACTTGGCACCTTTGGCCATCATGCATCGAAATGCGTGATTGGTGGCCCGAGGACCGAGAGCCATGCTCCCTTGAGCTCATTGCATGATAGGGAGAGTGGCTATGCACACATTGCCTTGAAAATACCTTGCCATGCACTATCTGTCCTCTGCTGCAGCAAAACCAGTGTTCTGCAGGAAGGAATGGCCGATCGGCCACTTTCAGTGCCGACCGGCTACCAAAGTCTAGCCGGTGGTTCCACTTTTGGTCGATAACTGTATTCCAGTGGCCGGTGGACTTGCATTATGGCCGGTGACATCCCACAGTGCTATGGGAGTGTTCCAAAAGCATCACAAGTATTTTCACAGTTCTCAGAGGTGCAGAACAGTGCTAACAGAGGCAACAGTGGCTTGGCGACGGGATTCCGAGCGAGGCGAATTGAGCATACATCATCCCATCATTCCGAGGCGGGGCGGCAGCAGCCCCCCCATTTGTAACTAATTTGTTAATTAATTTAGGATTTTGTAATATTTAATTAGCTAGAGTAGTTAATTATTTATTTGTTTTGTATTATTTATTCAGACCCTCTGCGAGAGGGCAATGTTGTAATAAGTGTGTGTGCGTGTGATGTATGTATTCCAACCCCACGTCTTTCTCCCTTTTACTTACCTGCTTTCAATGGTTAGTTTTAGGTCATGTTTCAATTAGCATCCTTATGCTTGCATGTTTGCATCATTCATCTGTATTACATGCACCGGGCTCGGCGCATCATACTAATTGCATAGCATTTCAATTCCGAGTTGAATATATGTTAAGTGTTGCATTTCACATGACATCTTAGAATAGCCGAGCCTATTTCTAGTTGCATTTTGCATGTGTTGCATTAGCCATCTTAATATGAACTAGGATCATGCATTTGATTACTAACTAGTTTCTGTTTTGGCTTGGAGTACTAGGTAAGCATTTACGCTTTAGCATCCTTGCATGTGTGTGAGTGTTGCCATGACAGCATGCTTACCATAAGGCTAATTGCTTATGTGATTGACTGCCTGAATGCCTGTGGGTGAAAGTTAGATTACTTGAATTGGAACAATTCATCAAATGCGAGTTTTAAGCCCACTTGCAGAGTGGCAAAACCATGTTTTTTCTAAGCCCACTTGAGGGTGGCAAAATCCACGTCTTAGCCTACTTACGGGTAGCACCATCAAACCATTTTCAAATAAACAAACATGAAATGTTTTGTTCCAATTTAGGCGATCCAGTCTATACTTCTATGATGTGCGCATCATATAGTAATTCTAGGCTAATAACCGGAATAAGAGCACATAATATTTTCAAAACAAGATATCATGGTTAGTAGAGGACGATCTTTGATCGGGCAAGCAGGGGTGCTCATAACTGACCTTCCCCAATCGTACCCAAGTTTCTGAGCCGAGGCAACTTTGGTGATGACGGACACGTGACCTTAGGCAATGAGTCAGGGTTTCCTAAATTTTCCCAAAAATAAAATATTTAGGTGGCGACTCTGTATCTGGCAAAGCAGTCCATGTTTGGCACTTCTTTCTAAAAGTCAGTTTTCCAAAACGATTTGCCGGATTTGGACTCTTTGGTGATTTATCAGTCTTGCATTGCACTTTGCGAGATCAGATTAAGAACCGTGATATTTGAGTCAGAACTGTAGTGAGTCCTAAATGAACAAAACGGGATTCCCTCCCGGGACGTTCGCGAACGTCCACAGTTTCTGGCGACTCTGCTGGGGATTTAGAGAGCTTGACTCGAACTCATGATATCTTGTTTTGATTACACTTATGTGTTTCTTTGCATTGCATTTGCATTGGTACGCCTAGGACACCGTGTTTGCCGTCTACTACTCCTGAACGGTTTGCCGAGGCCCGCTTCGAGAAGCATGCCATAAGGCTGACCGGTTACAAGCTCCACCACGATGGGAACACAAACCCCAGTTTTCACCGGGGCACCCTTTTGACTATTCGACCTAATGCATATTCGGAATCCATAGTGACCATTCCAAGCTAGGACAGGTTGCTTACCCAATTATAGGTTGTTTGAAACCGCTGCGTGCGTAGTGAAACCCTAGCTCCTGACAAAATAGGACAGGGAAACCCTACCCCAACATAGGGGTGTTTTGGCTCTCACTTGTTTGTTATGTGCTTTAGAGTTGGCCTCTACATGAACGCATGTATCAGTTCACAAGTTTGGGTATCAGGCCTGAGGGCACCAGTTCAGTATCTTGGGAATCAATTATCTACGGGTATCATATTCAATTTTGGGGGCAGTGATTTGGGAACAAATGATCAGTGTCTAAGAACAGTCTATTCAGCTTATCAACTGTGTGTTGTGATGCCCAACTGTGTGTTGTGTGTTTATTTAAGCTATTATGTTGTCCGTTTTCTGGTTGTTTATTTCCTTATTACTGTTTTATTTATCTTTTTGCTAGGGGGTAGTTTAGCACGATTGCTTCAGATCGAGCAGATATTCCCCAAGCACTCTGGATTAGAGGTCGCCGACTCAATCAATCTGAGGATCTGGTCGATGGAGAACCAGTGTTTTATTCCTTACCCTCGGTTGTCAGGCGGAGGTCGAGAAGACGCAGTGTATCGGTACAGAGGTTGCCAAACCAGTGGTCTTTGAACAGTCAAGCTGAGATTTCCGAGTCTATTACAGAGACAGATATACCGGTAGTCCAGTCAGATCAGAGCAATATGGCAGGAATGGAAGAAATGGTGCGCCAACTCCAGGAGAGTATGAAGGCCATGCAAGAAGATGTTGTTCGTCGAACAGAATTTGCCAAACAACACGCTATGGTCATGGGCCAGCAGGCAAGATTGATCACCCGGCTACAGCAGCAAACCGGAACATCAGCTTCACACCAAGCTCCTCCCCCACCAAGAATCCCAATACCTGGGGAGACGATGAATGTCTAGAATGTACAGGAGGATACAGACATGCCAACAGGGCCGGCTCCGCCCCCGATTCTACCTCAGCTATCCAAGGCACCTACGCCTATCAATCAACCAGACTCTCCCTTTGAATTCGAGGTGGACCCTACAACGTTGAAGTTGAGCAAGCTTGAAAAGTTGTTCAAGAAATCCCAAGGGGTAATGCCTATCCCAGACATTGAGGACGGGTATACCGACGAGGCTATGACCGCTTTGACGGGTCCGGAGATCCCATGGTGCATCTACGTTAGTTTTCGGACATATTGAGGCCGATGGGCCTAACCAGACTATAGAAGCCTTCATTGTTTGGTCGGACACCTGTCGGGTGTGGCGGCCATCTGGTACGCAAAATTGGAAGATGATGTCAAGCAGAACTGGGATGAGATGGCCAAGGCTTTCATTACACAGTACTCCTATAATACACAAATCGAGATTACAACCCGTGATCTTGAGACGACAAGGCAAGAGCCAAAGGAGAGCTTCTCTGATTTTGTGACCAAGTGGAGGGCCAAGGCCTCAATGATGACCCTTAGGCCAACTAACAAAGATCAAATACGGATGGTTGTGCACAACCTCCATCCCAAACTGATGCAGAAAATGATCGTTATCCTATTCCCCACCTTTTCAGATTTACATGAGATGGGAGTACAGATTAAGGATGCTTTGAAACAGGGTCTGATTGACCAAGACAGAGAACAGCCCAGGAGGACTTTCAACAACCGCAGTACGAATGCAGGCACAAGTAGTGCTGCAGCTGCCAGAGCCTCAGAAGTGAGCATGGTCACCACCAATCCCCCAAGAACCCTTGCAGCTACGCCCCATTCACCGGTGCGTCCGGTAGTAGTCCGCAAACAGTCAGATACCCACCCAAAAACCAAAGAACCTTCACCCCATTATACTTGTCCTTGTCCAAGGCTTTAGGAGTTTTGATCAGGAAAGGGCATATGAAGCCCCTAGAGCCGCGACCGTTACCAGAAAAACTACCCTCTCTCACAACCCAGCCAAATATTGCGCATTTCACCAGCAGCACGGTCATGACACTGATTAATGCTTTCGATTGCGTCATGAGATTCAAGATCTCATTGACAAACAGGTGATTATGCCTCCCGAGAAACCCAATGTCACCACCAACCCTCTCCCTCCACACAACCAAGCTCCACCTCCCAAACGCATCAACTTTATCCAGACTAGGGTCGTGTCTTACGATCCTAGCATCTACATCATCGCGTCTCACCTACCCAAGCCGGAGGTGTTCCTTCCTGATAGCACTGACTTATGCATGATGGACATCTCCCGAACCCAACCCGAACTAACAGTGGTGGCTATCGAAGACAGAATAGGGATGATTTCAAAGGAAAGTGGCATAGTGGATTTAGGGACTGAGGAATTGGAGAGCTTTGCTGAGGAGGTGTACAATCCGAGTGGCTACATTGCGTCAATGGATCCGGTTAGGCCAAATGTGGAATTGTCGGTGGGGGCAGAAATTTGTGTAATACGGGGGAACGGATTCAATCAGAGGCAAGATGACTTAGCAACTTTGGAAGCGGACATTGTTGACCTTCAAATTTTCAACGAACAAGATCCAGGGGACATGACAGTCAACTGGTTTGATTTTGAGGAGTCAGCAGAGGTCACGGGATGGCTTGACGACCAATCAGACATTGTTGAAGAATTTCTGCTAGAAAAGAGCCCGTCAGGGGCAAGTACATCAGTTGTGGCCGGAAGGGCTGGTAATCAGTTTGTATTGTTGGAGAGCGCCGATGCTAAGAATTTCGCTCGGGACTTGGGCATTGTGAATGCAGGAAATATTGAGCGGGCTGTGTTGAAGAAGTTAGAACAAGATGGGATCGAAGATTCTAAATGGGCCAGAAAAGCTAAAGCTCCTGTGGGGGTTAAGAGTGCTGTGTGCACAGGAACAGAATGTATTGTGAGTACAGAAACGCAAGTTGCTGCGGGCATAAAGATTTTTGTAACGGAGCCGGACAGGTGTCTGTCGGCTGTCGATGGAATGTGGTGGGAAGACGATGATCTATGTCTTGCCCACACGGATGAGGATTGGGGGAGCAATCAACTTGATGACACCTGGTACATCGGCGAAGTGGATCATATGACCAGGAACGGGCGGTATTTCATGCCCCTGCATCTAGATCAACTAGAAGCGTCCGGGAAGGACAAGGAGATAGAGAAATAGAAAGAAAAGCAACTCGAAGATGAGGCCGTCTTGAGACAGTTGAAAAAGATACAAGCAGACATCTCCATCTGGGGACTGCTTATGGCTTCTCGAGTACATAGACAGGTCGTCCTTTCAGCCATGGACAAGGCCAAACTCTCGATAGACACCACACCGGAGCAGCTAGTTGGATTGGTTTTTCCGGGAGGAGGTTCCCCAACGTTGACCTTTTCCGACAAGGAACTGCCACCTGAGGGTGCAAATCATAACAAGCCACTCTGCATCTCTGTGGAATGTAGAGGCAAATGGGTACCAGTGATTCTTGTCGACACGGGATCCGCCATTAATGTGTGCCCGTCAAGGACGACATATGCAATCGGGTTGAAGCCTGCAGACTTTGCGCCAACTGCCCAGGTGATTCAGGCGTAGGATAACACAAGCAGGGAGGTGATGGGGAGCGTCAAAATTCAGACCCAAGTTGGTCCAGGACAACACGAGATCGATTTCCATGTCTTGGATGTTCCCGTAACCTTTAACCTACTTTTGGGACGACTGTGGTTGCACCAGGTAAAGGCAGTTTCTTCCACCTTGCACCAGATGTTGAAATACCCCCACGGGAAGGGGGTGGCTATAGTTTTTAGGAATTCATCAATACATCTGCCACCAGAGGTGTCCATCAGTTTTGGAAATTGAGCATGGCACGAAGGATGTCTTCTTATCAAGATTTACCCTTGCCGAGGCCTGGGTCGTTCAGAACATCTTGGCTGATAATGAAAGGTTGTACGTCAGTGCACAGTCTGTGTATCTCATGAACAAACTTCAGCATATCCCGGGGATGGGACTAGGAAAAAGTGGCCGGAAGGGTAGCGCAAATATCGGCCGAAGTGCCGCATAATCCGCATACCTTTGGTTTCGGTTATCTGCCCACCAAAGAGGATTGGGTAAGGAAAGGTAAGGAGATGGCTGGGAGAGCCAGAGCAAAGAAGGTGGGGAAGCCTTTTGAGTTGATGCACCGACCCATCCAGGGTACCCTAAACGGACATTTCGTCCGGGAATGGGAGGACTTTCTATTTTGTGGCTTCCCAGAGCCATGGCTAAATGCTGAGAAGAAGCGCTTGCTGGGGTTTGAGATCTTCTTCGACCTGTAGTTATCCGGGGATGATGTTGCCAAAGAGCAGACAGACCCGTCAGCTGAGATTGGGCAGTGTAAGGAAGTGGATTCTGAGAGCGCCGAAATTGAAATGGGGGTAGCATTGGCTTGTCTACTTTCAGATCCTCCGATCGAACAGAAGTGCTTGGGGAATAACTTCTCGGTATGCATGATCGGGAATGAAACGGTTGCGGGGCCACCATCAAATATTTTGGATGCATCCATCGCACCCCCTCTTATCTGGCAGTACGAGGAGGGATTTTTGTCAAGCAGCAGCACCGGGTCAGGTAATGAGTCGGAATCTGATTCCACTGAGTCTATAGAGTCGGAATCAGGTTCCAGCTCGACTGAGTCTGAGTCCAGTATTCCTGGGGTTGATAACCTGGACACCACAGTCCTATCTAGGTCATCTTTTTCTTTCTCTTTTGAGTCTGTTGTAACGGAAGAATCGGACGATTTTGAAGTGCTTAATGAGAATGGAATGGCTGTGATTTCTGATTACTTTTCTGTGCCTTTGATTTATTGCATTAATCAGGACTTTCAAAATTTTGATGAAAACGACGAGGAAGAAATTCCTCCGGTTTTACAACGCTTAATTGATCAAGAGCAGGAGAGATTTGTTAAACCCCTGGTTGATGAAATCACTACAGTTAATGTGGGTATTGAGGAGGACCCACGGCTGGTCCAGATCGGGTCCACGTTGTCTTCGAAGGAACGCGAGCGCTTAGTCGCTTTATTAAAAAATTTCAAAGATGTTTTCGCATGGTCCTACGAAGACATGCCTAGAATCGATCCTGAGATTGTACAGCACCGAATCCCTCTTGACCCCGAGGCCCGACCCATTAAATAGAAACTCAGAAGGATCCGCCTGGACTAGGCCCTCAAAATTAAAGAAGAGGTCACCAAGCAAATTGACGCAGGTTTCCTGCTGGTATTCGAATACCCAACTTGGTTGGCCAACATAGTTCCGGTGCCGAAGAAGGATGGCAGGATCCAGGTATGCATGGATTTCAGGGATTTGAACAGAGCCAGTCCGAAGGACGACTTTCCCTTGCCACATATTGATGAGTTAGTGGACTTCACAACGGGTCATGTTTTGCTTTCATTTATGGATGGATTCTCGGGCTATAATCAGATAGTGATGGCACCTGAAGACCGGGAGAGGACTGCTTTCACCACCCCGTGGAGGACTTACTGTTACAGGGTGATGCCATTTGGGTTAAAGAACGCTGGAGCTACATATCAACGGGCCGCGACCACAATATTGCATGACATGATCCACAAAGAGGTTGAGGTGTATGTGGATAACATGATTGTCAAGTCCAAAGAAAGAGAGGGCCACTCCACTGCCTTGCAAAAGTTCTTCCAAAGGATCGGAGAATTTTGGTTGCGGCTGAATCCTCAAAAGTGTACGTTCGGTGTTACAGCAGGGAAAATGCTGGGGTTTCTGATTACACAGAGAGGTATCGAACTCAACCCTTCCAAAATTAAGGCCATCTTAGAAATGCCGCCACCGAAGACTAAAAAGGAGGTGCGAGGCTTTCTAGGTAAAGTGCAATTCGTAAGACGGTTTATCTCAAAATTAACCTTGACTTGTGAACCACTTTTTTGTCTCCTGAAGAGGAGAAAGAAGTTCCAATGGGACGGCCAATGCCAAGCTATTTTTGAACAGATCAAGGAATACTTACGGAACCCACTCGTGTTGTCACCGCCCGAACTGGGGAAATCATTGATTTTGTATCTTTCACTAACTGAGACTACAATGGGCTGCATGCTCGCATCAGAGTCTGAGGACAAGGTGGAGAGGGCTATCTACTATCTAAGCAAGAAGATGCTGGAGTATGAAACCTGCTACACACCGTTAGAAAAGGCCTGCTTAGCCTTGGTATGGGCTACCAGGAAGCTACGGCACTACCTGTTAGCTCACTCTGTAATGTTGGTTTCAAGATTAGATCCCATCAAATATCTCTTCGAGAAACCAGCACTTACGGGTAGGCTAGCTTGTTGGTTGCTGTTGCTTTCCGAATTTGGTCTGAAATATGTGACACGCGAGTCAGTCAAGGGAAAAGTGGTAGCAGAGTTCTTAGCTGATCATCCAGTGAAAGGAGGTGAAGCAGTTGAGTACTTATTCCCAGATGAGGCCATTTTGTATATCGAAGACGAAACTTGGACGATGTACTTTGACAGAGCATCAAACCAATACAGGTATGGAGTAGGAGTGTTGCTAATAGCACCCGACAATTCCCGTATCCCTCTAGCATTCAAGCTCTGGTTCAAAGCCTCGAACAACGAAGCAGAATATGAAGCATGCATCGTTGGTTTAGAAGCAGCCTTGGAACTAGGGCAAAGCGGTTGGACGTCATCGGGGACTCAAACCTAGTCGTATCTCAAGCGAAAGGAGATTGGAAAGTCAAAGAAGAAAAGATGATAATGTATCACCAGACCTTGGACTTGTTAATTCCTCGATTTGAGAAACTAAACTTTGCTCATCCGTTAAGAGAGAACAACAGGTTCGCAGATTCACTAGCAACTCTATCTTCCATGATAGACATCCCTTTCGGAGTCCGGATGCATCCGATCATCATTGACCAGAAATTTGCGCCAGCCTACGAGTCGATTGCTGCCATAGATGAGGTTCAAGATGAGAATCCCTGGTACTACGATGTCTGGAACTTCTTAGAAAAAGAGGCGTATCCACTAGGGGCAAATGCCAAGGACAAAAGGGCAATCAGAAGAATAGCCGTTCAGTTCATCATCTGCGGGGATAAATTGTACAAGAGAGGTCATTTGGGAATGCATAAGTTCTGCGTTGATGCCGAAGAATCGAAGCCCTTAATGGAGGCCATCCATGGAGGAAAGTGCGGAGCACATATGAACGGGGTAATGTTAGCTCGGAAGATCCTCAGACAGGGTTACTACTGGTCCACCATGGAGGAGGATTGTATCGGCTTTGTTCGGCGATGCCACAAATGTCAGATCCATGCAAACCACATGAACATCCCGCCATTGAAGCTGTACAATATGACTTCGCCATGGCCATTTTCAGTTTGGGGAATCGATGTGATCGAGGCAGTCACTCCAAAGGGGTCGAATGGGCATGAGTTCATTCTGGTCGTGATAGATTATTTCACAAAGTGGGTCGAGGCCCAATCTTATGCGGTGTTAAAGGCTTTGTACGTTGCAAAGTTCATCCGGAACAACATCATCTGTCGCTACGGAGTCCCAAACGAGATTATTTCAGATAACGGTTCCCACTTCAAGAAGGAAGTGATTGATTTGTTGGAAAAATACAATGTGGCTTTTCATAAGTCATCCACCTATCGGCTGCAAACCAATGGAGCAGTTGAGGCCGCCAACAAGAATATCAAACACATTTTGCAGAAGATGGTGGAAATCTACCGGGACTGGCCAGATACGTTGCCATTTGCTCTGTGGGGCTACCGGACATCAATTAGAACTTCCACTGGAGTGACTCCGTATTCATTGGTTTATGGGATGGAGGCCGTTCTACCTATTGAAATTGAGGTTCTATCATTGAGAGTGCTGGAAAAGTGTCAGATAGCCGAGGCAGATTAGCAGCAGAGCAAATTTGAAGAACTCATGCTCTTTGATAAAAGAAGACTGAAAGCACTGTACCATGTTCAAGGTTATCAGCGCAAAATTGCCAGGGCTTTCAACAAGAAAGTTAAGTTCCGAAATTTGAAAGAAGGAGATTTGGTGCTCAAAGACAATCGAGCTCCCATCCACGACCCTAGGGGCAAGTTCAGACCTAATTGGACTAGTCCTTACATTATCAAGTCTATCTGGTAGGGTGGAGCTGTCGTTTTGATGGACCTAGATGGCCTAGAGTTCTCACAGCCGATCAATATGGACAAGTTGAAGAAATATTACCCCCGAGAGGCTCGCTAGGCTGAAAACCCGAAAGGGTGACCTAGGCAAAAGTTAGAGCATAGAAAATTGAAAATTATAAAAATTGAGCTCGCAAGGTTGAAAACCCGCAAAGGGCGGCCTTGACAAAAGTTAGAGCGCAAAAGGAGAGCGTTAATACTCGAGTGAACCCGGGCCTGCACTACGTAAGGCTTGATTCCCATCTTTGGGATACGTAGGCAACTTCATCCTGAAGTCCAGCCATAAACTTTTCCCCGATCAACTTTGTCTATTTGATCATCTTTGTCTATTCAGCATTCAAGAGTTTGGTTGTGATCTTCGGTGCAGTGCTACTCAGACTAGGGGCAACTTTCCAGTTGCTGGAATCCGGGGTTGTGTATCTCAGTGATAGATCTCAGACGTGTCCATTTCTGATTCATTCAAAAATGGTTTTGAAAAGTTTTAATAAAAGTTGATTTTGTTAAAATTAATCTTTTTACAACTTAGACCATTTTTGAACCAAAGCGAAAAATTTTCAGTACCCACAACCTTCAATTTTATTGATTTCAATACAGAGTTCTCATGCTCTTGCATACAAATTGAAGTTGTTTTTGGCTACATTCATAAAGAAAACTTGAAAGTACTAATAAAGCAATAAATCCAGGGCATAGCTAAGTGAGGTGTTCCTGCGCCCCCTCCCAGAGTTGGTCGAAGCTTTTGATGGCAAAGTGGGCCCAATTTGTGCCTCTTCATTGAGCCAATCTATGCACTCATCAGACAAAGTGCAACTAAAAGTGGGAGGGGGAGCCAGGAGTTCTCTCGTCCTCCATACCGTGGCATACCGAGCAAGCTGTGCGCCTCGAACCGGGAATATAGCAGGGTACTCTATCCCCTCTGGTGGGCAAGTCTGATCATGGCCGAACTGCCGCTGGAACCGGAAAGGAAAGTAAAACACGTAGTGCGTCAGACCAATCAACTGAATCCCAGCCTGCCGAGACATGCTGTAGCTCATTGCCGGTAGATTGAGCCAAGGACAACGCCAAGCAATGCGATCTGCAGACAAACTGCACATCCAGTCAAACCACTATCCCTCATCCCGGGCATCGACTAGACGAGGTCGGAAGAAGTAGCCGCGAGCTAAGTATGCTGGGCAAGAGTCCACAACCTGTAACTTGTCCACCAACCACACCAGGGGAGGGATGACAAATGAGAGATTAAAGAATAGAGAGGTGTACGATGAGAGAAAAGCGAGAAAAGGATTTTTGAGAAAAAAAAATGAGTCTGAGGGCCGAGTGATGTGAGCAATATATATGTGAGGAAGGGTGGGAAACATTACCTGCAGTAATAGTGGACTCCCTGCGAATCTGGTCGTCTATTGGCGATGAAAGGCATCCAAGCCTATCAACGTCTCAGCCAGTGTCATGGCAATGCAGCTCTTGCCCTCCTTTAAGCCTTGGGCAATCTCGATCAGCCGGACACTAGATCCTCCGGAGCCTGATGCAAGCAAGAAATGAGATAGCATGCACAAACAAAGGGCATGTCGCCGAAAGCCTTGCCAATGATGGTCACCGCGGTCACCGGTATCGGAAAACCGACAAATCAAACTTGGAATATCCAGCATTTTGTCACAAATCAAAGATATCGAGCGTCATGCATGGTCAACCCGCACATTCGCCCTAAGGCTTGGGCGTGGCTGAACCGGAGTTGAGGCGAGACTTCTTCATTACGCTTAGATTCCATTAAAACTTGGAAGTCTTCGAAAGTAGGACACATTTCTTGATCGCAAAAGCTAAAGACGTGTGTTACCGGATTCCAAAACCTTACCGCGGCATAGAGAAATGGAAAATGCAGCGGGGTGCGACCCAGCGGGAATAGCGCATTTATGCTGAAACCCCAGAAATTTAGCTTTTCCGAGCCATCCAAGCTGGCAATCCAGTTTGAGAGATTTTGGACAAGGAACTCTTCCATTTGGTGCAAAACATTGTTGAAATAAGCAAACTACGAAGCTGAGGTTTTTGTAGAAGATAAGATGTGAGTGGAAGACAGGTGTCAACATTCTGGTGGTTCTTGCCATTTTTGGCCGATCGGCTGATAAGAGTGCCGATCGGCCACCTTTTTTTAGCCGACCGACTAGTTTTATGGCCGATGGCCATTTCATGTGGCCGGTGGCCCCTCTTCTTGGCTAGTGGCCTTTCCTCTTATCCTCAGAATTGTCCATCTGCTAAGAATTTGTGACTGGCTCCACTTCCAGTGCCTTTGGTGGTGATTTGGCGAAGTCACACTTGTTTGCTTATCGAGTTGTTGTACATTTTCTTATCGAGTTGTATTTTGTCCTTTTTAAGTCTTTGTTTTGCTTATCGAGTTATATTTACACTTGGTTAACTTGTTAAGGTCTTTGTTTTGCTTATCGAGTTGTTATTGTCATTAATCGGTTCACTACCGGATTATTACGGTGCCAATGCTCAATTTTCAAACAGAGTTCAATCCTATTTACATTGTCATGTAATGTGGTACGATGCGATGCGATGCATAGAATGTACTAATGTAACACCTTTTCAATAAAACAGCTATTTCATTTCACATCATCTTTTGCAAAAGTACATAGTTTTGAGAAAAAATTAAAACCTGTCTGAGGCAGTGCAATGTGCTCAAACTACTGGCAAAAAAGAGAACTAAAACAAAAAAGAAAAGCAACAAAACGTCTGGACAAAGCAAAAAGTGCACTTTTGAAGCTTAATGGACCCTCGTGTTGACTTCGAGCTGCGTCTTCTATGTGCGATGCTCAGTGCGTGCAAAGTGTATCCTTTCCCGTATCCTTTTATCTTGCGAGTTCCGCATGTCACTGTAATAAGCACGCTCATTACGCGTCTTGCTTTGAACAAATGCCTCGTCTTGTTTTGGCTGCATCTCAACAATACGAGTAGCATGCTGTCACCATACTTATGCTGAACATGTATTCAAATTCCAATTTTACACATTGCTTGCGTTAGCGCGCTTGCTTTACTTACATGTGTTCATACCTTTGCTTGCTTTAGACATTGCATGTGTTTCCCTGTGTGCTTTACTTATATGTGTTTATGCATTCCTCCCAGGTGGTTACACATTGCTTGCGTTAGCGCGCTTGCTTTACTTACATGTGTTCATACCTTTGCTTGCTTTACACATTGCATGCGTCTCCCCGTGTGCTTTACTTATATGTGTTTATGCATCCCCCCCAGGTGGTTACACATTGCTCACGTTTTCACATGTACTTTACTTACATGTGTTCATACCATTTTTTATACACATTGCATTCGTTGTTGCGTATTGCTTTACTTATATGTGTTCAAGTTCCTTTTTATACACATTGCATTCGTTGTTGCGTATTGCTTTACTTATATGTGTTCAAGTTCCTTTTTATACACATTGCATTCGTTGTTGCGTATTGCTTTACTTATATGTGTTCAAGTTCCTTTTTATACACATTGCATTCGTTGTTGCGTATTGCTTTACTTATATGTGTTCAAGTTCCTTTTTATACACATTGCATTCGTTGTTGCGTATTGCTTTACTTATATGTGTTCAAGTTCCTTTTTATACACATTGCATTCGTTGTTGCGTATTGCTTTACTTATATGTGTTCAAGTTCCTTTTTATACACATTGCATTCGTTGTTGCGTATTGCTTTACTTATATGTGTTCAAGTTCCTTTTTATACACATTGCATTCGTTGTTGCGTATTGCTTTACTTATATGTGTTCAAGTTCCTTTTTATACACATTGCATTCGTTGTTGCGTATTGCTTTACTTATATGTGTTCAAGTTCCTTTTTATACACATTGCATTCGTTGTTGCGTATTGCTTTACTTATATGTGTTCAAGTTCCTTTTTATACACATTGCATTCGTTGTTGCGTATTGCTTTACTTATATGTGTTCAAGTTCCTTTTTATACACATTGCATTCGTTGTTGCGTATTGCTTTACTTATATGTGTTCAAGTTCCTTTTTATACACATTGCATTCGTTGTTGCGTATTGCTTTACTTATATGTGTTCAAGTTCCTTTTTATACACATTGCATTCGTTGTTGCGTATTGCTTTACTTATATGTGTTCAAGTTCCTTTTTATACACATTGCATTCGTTGTTGCGTATTGCTTTACTTATATGTGTTCAAGTTCCTTTTTATACACATTGCATTCGTTGTTGCGTATTGCTTTACTTATATGTGTTCAAGTTCCTTTTTATACACATTGCATTCGTTGTTGCGTATTGCTTTACTTATATGTGTTCAAGTTCCTTTTTATACACATTGCATTCGTTGTTGCGTATTGCTTTACTTATATGTGTTCAAGTTCCTTTTTATACACATTGCATTCGTTGTTGCGTATTGCTTTACTTATATGTGTTCAAGTTCCTTTTTATACACATTGCATTCGTTGTTGCGTATTGCTTTACTTATATGTGTTCAAGTTCCTTTTTATACACATTGCATTCGTTGTTGCGTATTGCTTTACTTATATGTGTTCAAGTTCCTTTTTATACACATTGCATTCGTTGTTGCGTATTGCTTTACTTATATGTGTTCAAGTTCCTTT
>NW_021024674.1:477519-505736 GCF_004153795.1 Camellia sinensis | reverse complement strand
CTAAAAAAGTGGCCTAAACATCCTTTTGGCATTAGTTTTGAGAAAAAGAGCACAAAATTCAAGACAAACGTGCTGAAATCCACCCGAGTGGTCTAAATTCCGCATGAGCGGAATTCCCAATCCGCACGAGTGAAAAGTTTTCCCTTCACGGGCAGATTGCTCCAAAGAGCTGCCCAGAAATCCAACAGTTTTCTTCCCAGAAAATTTTGAAAATTTTGAAAAACCCTGTGAGGATCTGCTTGGGCTGTTTTCAATTCCGCACGAGTGGTTTTTCCCAGAAATTCAGAAGGTGATTTTGTAAACCAAGGCAAGTTCCAATACCCAAAGCTCAAAGTTTACAACCTGAAAAAGTTACGAGAGGTTAAGTAAAAGTAGAACAAATCTTCAATGACTCAAAGAGATGAACAAAACACTAAAAGAATTACACACTGCTCCACTAGACAATATTATTCAATCCCGAAACTGAGGACCTCACACTTTCATTTGCCCGTGATTTGCAACTGCTATAACTGCTTTCAACTTCATTTCCTCAGGGAAATGCTATGTGTATTGCCTTTGATCTATCCCTCTAAGACACTATCTTCATGCCCACAATGCTTGGACCTTTATTGCTTATGTCCACACTCTTCTTCATGCATGTCGACAGAGAATTTTAATTTTATGGTGCCAACAAATTGTAATTATAATTTTTAATATTATTGAGTTTTTATAATTTATAGATTTCTATAGTTTAAAATTTTTGGTAGAGTTTAGATTTGTGAAAATTATGAAAAAAAAAAGATTTTAAGTTTTGATGAGAAATATGATGTGGCAACAAAATGACTTTGCCAAACTTTGAGTCAAATTTAGCTCGAGATTTGGCATTTTCATTTTATGGCAATAATTTTAGCTCACCATTAGAGGAGTGTCTTTGCAAGGTCTAGTAATTTTTTAACTTTAACAAGCCATTTGGCTCAATCATTAGAAAGATTGTGCAAAATATAGTCAAAACTGTTCAAATCACGTCAAATTGCGCATTTTTTCAATTCTGGCAGGGCAGGGTAGGGCAGGGACTAGATGAGGCGGGTTGGCGCAGTTTGCAAAAAGCCAACCCATCTGTGTAACGGACCTAACCCTCTATAAAATTAATTTCTTTAATTTTAATTTTTATATATCTATCAAACCAGATTTACATATTCTCTCTCGCACACATACTCAATTCTCAACTAGACCATATTCACACTCCCAACATCTCATCTCATTCATCAGATTGGTAAAGAAAGTTCTCCCTCTCTTTCTCTCTCTTTCTCTATTCTTTCTTCTTTTGTTTGATGGTGGTGTTGTGATAATTGATGAAAAGGTCTCACGTAGGAATGGCAATGGGGCGGGGCGGGGCCGGGGATCACCCTCCCCGTCCCCGATCCCCGATGGTAGAAAATTCCCCGTCCCCGGTCCCGATCCCCGACGGGGAGCCTATCACCACCCCCGTCCCCGTCCCCAATGGGGATCGGGTTTCCCCGACCCCGATAATTCCCCGGCTAAAATTTAAAAAAAAAGAATCAGTCCATACAGATCTGAGCTGTGAAATCAATCCATAAAAATAAAAAATAAAAATCAGTCCATAAAAAATCAATCCATAAAAATAAAAAATAAAAACTCTAATCCATGATTTTTTTCAACTTCATCTTCATCAGATCTGGGTCGGGGAAACCCGACAGAAGCAATGGCATGGAGGACGACGGCGATCGGAGGGAGGCACAGAATCGGCGTGAGGCAGATCGGAGGGAGGGAGAGAGATCGGCGTGAGATCGGAGGGAGGGAGGGAGAGAGATCGGCGTGAGATCGGAGGGAGGGAGGGAGAGAGATCGGCGTGAGATCGGAGGGAGGGAGGGAGAGAGATCGGCGTGAGATCGGAGGGAGGGAGGGAGAGAGATCGGCGTGAGATCGGAGGGAGGGAGGGAGAGAGATCGGCGTGAGGCAGATCGCGGGAGGCAGTGATGGACATCGGGGAGAGGCAGTGAGGTCTCGGAAGGAGGGAGATCGGCGTGAGGGAGTGATGGAGGAGATCGGATGGAGGAGATCGGAGTGATGGAGGAGATCGGATGGAGGGAGGGAGGGAGATGAGAGGGAGGGACATCAGATGAGAAAGGGGAAGGTTTGAGAGAGAGAGAGAGAGAGAGGGAGTGTGTGACTAAACTCAGTGTATTAGGAAACATATATGTATAGCGAGGGGTGTAACTGTACACATATATTATATATATAAACGGGGGTATATTAGTAATTTCATGTCGGGGAACTGGGGCGGGGATCGGGATCGGGGATCGGGGCCGGGGGCGGGCCGGGGCGGGGCTTGAACACTGATCACCGTCCCCGGCCCCGAACAGATCGGGGATTGATTTTCAAATACCGTCCCCTCCCCGTCGGGGGTATTTTTCGAGGAAAAATCGCTAAAATCGGAGTCGAGGTCGGGGATCCCCGTCGGGCCGGTTTCAAATTGCCATCCCTAGTCATGTTTTACTTGTCCAATTCTTATTTACACATTTTAGCATTACCAATCCATTCCTTAGTCAATTTGTCCAATGTGTGTCCTCTAATGAGAGAGGGGTCAACCAAAGAATGACTTAAGACATGAGAGAGATCATGCCTTTGGTTAGTAGAAACCCTCAAAAGAGGATTAAAACCATTGAGCACAAACTCTATATCAAGCTTAAACACAACCTTAAGGTTGACCAACCCTCAAAACAAATGAAAAGTGAAGAAATGAGGGAGGTTGTAGACTTTCAGTGCTAAAATGGCATGAAAAATGGCATGAAAAATGGCACTAAACCATGCAAGTAACACATGCACAACATGTTCAAAAGCCAAAAGCATTAAACTAGTGAAGAGCACTACATTAGAGGCATGCAATATCATGCTCAATTGACCAAACCAGCTCTGGATAGAGCTAAAACATGCCAAATCAGAGGCTAAAATATGCTGAGATTGAAACATAGAAGGCAAGAAAAACATGCTCACATATTAGGCTACAAACAAGGCTCAAGGCACAACTCTCAAAAGCAATGAAAGAGTGAAATACATGCGCACATGACAGAGGTTATGGTGCTGAAATTACATACAAAATGAGGCTATAACATGCAAATAACTCAAACACTTCATGCTGAAGGCCTCATTCAATGGACTAGTGAAAACCGTTACACTATAGCCATGCAAAACAAGCCTCGAAGGACTTAACTGACCCAAAACTGAGTTAAAATAGGTCAAAATAGTAGCTCAAACAAGCTGGAGTTAAGCTAATACAAGCTACAAAAATAGGCTAACTTATTAGGCATGCTAGACTAGTAAGCACAATTGCACTACAAGTACAAAAAGCAAGCAACAGGTGCACCAACCAACCAAAACCAGAGTTGAAACATGCCAAAACAGAGCCTAAAAGCCACAAAAACATGCTACAATGCAATGCGAACTAGGCATGGAAGAGAGACACAAGGAAGGGAGGCCAACCCCTCCATTTTTGGACCTCAAAACAAGGTTTTTACCACTAAAAAACCTCTGAGTTTCAGTGGTTAAAAGGCCAAAAAGAGTTGGTTTGAAAGGTGATGAAAGATGGCACAAAAAGCTTCACAAGCCAAAGAGCAAAAAGGGGGGACAACCCCCTAACTCACAAAGGCTCAAACCACCATTTTTAAACCATTAAAACAAATATTTTTTCAGTTCAAAACCACCCCAAAAATAGCACAAAAAAGATGGCAAAAACAAGTATGAAAACAAGCTTAAAGGGTGATAGTTATACCTTTTGAAGGGAAAAGTGATTCTTGGCACCAATTCAAGCCAAAAGCCACCTAATGAGCTCCAAGATAGCTTCAAGCATCTTCAGCCCAAAGATGAACCACTTTGGCTAAGGGTTGATAGGCTAAGGTTTGATGTATGCAAGCTTCTAAGCACAAAAGATCAAGAGAGAAAGAAATGTAGAGAGATAGAGAATTGTAGAGAGAGAGACTCCCCAAAATATTTCACTCCTAAATTGTTCTCACCTTTAAAACCATAGAGAAGGCTCTCTATATATAGAAGAATGCAAGCCTTGGTAAAAAAATATCCCAAAATGGACAGCTGGAACAAAAATATCTGCAGAAAACTGCCTTTTTGCATTAATGGCCGGCACTGCTTCATTGATGGCCGGCACATGATCATTGTTGGCCGGAAATGGTCAATCTTGGACAGAAGGGGGCCGGCATAGGCCATTCATGACCGGCAGATGGCCAGAAAATCCATTCATGACCAGCAACCTCCACCTCTTGTTGGCTAGAAAAATCTGTTCTTTGGGCCCAACTTCAAATGGACATATCTTCTTCATCTGGACTCCTTTTCAGGTCATTCTTGAGCCTAAATTGAAGCCCTAGAAGTTTTCTTTCCAATGGTTTAAGCCTTACATCAAAATTCCAAGTGTGAAAAAATTTATGCTCATTTGAGTGAAGATTGCTCAGTTTCGATCCTACCCGGATTCATATCGAACTTCTCCTCAGCTTGGTTTCTTCTCTCCACTCCAATTTTCTTCAAACCCATACCCCTAAATAAAGTGTTTTGAAATATTTTTCAGAGATTTCACCTCTCTTTCATTCATTTCCACTTTGTCCTTGCTCGATTTACCGAAAAGCGCAACATTTAACAAAATGCGAGCGTCGAAACATCGTAAGAACTTTTTTTTTCATATATGTTTTGAAAGAGAGAGTTTTAAGGTCTAAAATCTTTTGGTCAAAGTCGTTTTGGTCCACAAGGGGTGTGAAGTTGGGATTTGAAGCTCTCCTTGCTGAAGAAATCGAATCTTTGCACTGCACATCTTTCATCACCAAGTAAACAATCAGTGGCGCCCAAGTCTTAAGGACGGTCAAAAATGGGGTGTCTACAACTAGGTAGGGTTATGTTTGGGTGGCAATGGGTCTGGAAGTGGATGAGGATCGAGAGGCTTAAGATGCCCCTTTTGCATTAATAGCTTAAGGGCGTGGGGTGGGCTCATATGGAGGGGAGTAAAAACTCTTCAATTTCGGAGTGGACCGGTACTTTGTGAAGATTGTGATGTTGTGGCAATAGCAAAAGGATCAGCTATCTTGGCCGTTGAAACAACAGTACTGACATCCGCAGGCTGTGGAATAGTGCTACTGCTAGCATTAGTACTCCGGGAGAATGGCTTTCTTACGGGTTCGCTTGTTTTATCGATGATGCCCTTTTTGAATGCAATCTCAATCTGGACCCCTAGCTCATGTAATGAAGCAAATGTGGACAATGGAGCCACTATCATTCTCTACAAAATGTCTGGCTCAAGATTCTAGACTATTAGTCGGATTTGTTCTCTTTCAGCAGGTCTATTTGTCATTCGGGCTGCCTTGGCTCTCCACCAGGCGACGAAATCAATGAATGATTCTTTGGGGTTCTCGGTAGTAGCCTCTGGGTCACTAATGGTTACTTCTATCTAGGTGTTATATGAGTATTGATTGACAAACGCCTCAGATAGCTCCTCCCAATTCCGTTTTCTAGAGTCCTCCAACTTAGCATACCAGATAGCCACCACATCAGACAGGGTTCTCCCAAACAAGGAAAGCTTTTTTGCCCAGGACAAACCCATAGGCCTTAATACATCTAAAAACAACCGGACATGCACAATCGGATCCCCACTCCTATCGAATCTGTCAATGTAGGGCATCTTAAATTTCTCTGGTAATCTGACCGAAGCCTCAATGTTCCCATCTTCGATATCTGGAATGGAGTTGAAGCCTTGGGATTTCTTCAATGCTTTCTGCAATCTAACAATCTTGACTAAGACTGGATCAATTTCATTGATATCAAAAGGAAAAATTCCTACAGGAGGTTAAACCAGAGACCGATAAGCTAGAGCTAGGGGAAACATGTCCTGAAGATCCGAGATTGGCAAATTTTCAACTGGTGGGGGTAGATCTGGGTTTGGCTGAGCAGCCAAGATCGGATGAACGGTTGATGCGGATGTCCCAGATGTACATCGTAGATCGGGAATAATCTCATCTTGTGCAACCATCCTCTAGTTTACAGTGTTCATGGTTTTTTGGAAAGCCGTCATCATGGCAGCAAATTTCTCCGCGTTCTATGCTGTATTCTATGTCATTGCTAGTCTAGGTGAACTAGATGCTGGTGAACTGATTGAGTGAGAGTGGATAGGTGTTTGTGGACTGCTTTGTACTGATGCTACTGACTGTCTGTTCCTTCTTCGTCAAGTGACTGGAGGAAACGAGACAAACACTGGCTGGCCACCAACAAGGTCTTGGGCTTTGCAAAGCCTGCCAAAACAAGTCCACACAACTTGGGGAATATCGGGTCTTTCTGAAGCTATGATGGTAAATTACCTAGCAAAAAGAAAGAAAGAAAAACACAATCAAAATTGGACAGTACTTTGGCCCCAATTCACAACAGTCAAAACACATAACTGAACTGTAATGCCCACTGAACTCTGTTCTCAAACTCATACTGATATGAACCATCTTGTACAGTTTCACTGAAAAGGCACATATCAATTAAAAGAACCAAAACATCCCTATGAGGGGGTAGGGTTACCCTGTCCTAGATTTTGGCATGATCTAGGCTACACTGTTTCAAACAAATGGTTTCACAACATCCTACAAATGGGTGGTATCCTGTCCTAAGTTGGAATAGTCACTATAGCTTCACTATATGTAACTAGTTTAAATGGTCAAAAGGGTACCTCAGCAAGACTACCTAATATACCTCTCACACCTAACACCAAGAAGTGAAAGGAGGATCAAACGGTACAGCGGTAGTCCAGATTTAAGGGTTGTGTTCCTAACATGGCAGAGCCCATGACCGGTCAGCCTTTTGGCAAGTTTTTAGGCAAGCCTCTGGCAAACCATCTAGGAATAACAGTCGGCAAACACAGTGACTTAAGCGCACCAATGCAAATGCAAATGCAAAGAACATATAAGTGTAGATAAAATTTCACATCATAAATTTCGAGTCAAGTTCTCTAAGTCCCCAACGAAGTCGCCAAAAACTGTAGCTCGACTTTTCACGCTGCTTTCGGAAGATGAGAAGCCCTATAGTTCGGACTCTACTTGTGGTTCTGAATCTAATTTCATAAGTGCAATGTGAAACAGTGTGTAGACACCCCATTTTTGACCGCCCTTAAGACTTGGGCGCTACTGATGGTTTACTTGGTGGTGAAAGTTGTGCAGGCTATGCTATGCAAAGGCTCGATTTCTTCGGCAAGAGGAGAGTCAAATCGCAACCTCACACCCCATTTTGGACCAAAGCTATTTTGGATGGTTTTTAGACCTTAAAATCCTCTCGTTCAAAATATTTTTGAAATAAAGTTTCTACGATGTTCCGAGGCTCGCATTTTGTCAAATGTTGCGTTTTTCGGTAAATCGAGCAAGGACAAAGTGGAAATGAATTAAAGAGAGTTGAAATCTTTGAAAAAATCTTTCAGAACACCTTGTTTAGGGGTTTGGAGTTGAAGAAAAGAGGAGAAGAGGGAAGAAACCTAGCTGAGGAAGAAGTTGGGTATAAATCGCTAAGAGAGAGTCGAGCGATCCTCACAAAATCAGGCTTATCTGTCTATACACTTAGATTTAATCTATGAGGCCACCACTGTTGGAAATAAGACTTCCGTTGCTTCATTTTACACTCAAGAATCTCCTAAAGCTGAGTCCAGATGGGGAAGATATGATTGGTTGAAGTTGGGCATCAATCCGGGTAGGATCGAAACTGAGCGGCTTCACCAAAACAAGCATAACTTTTTTCATAGTTGGAATTTTGATGCAAGGCTGGCACCATTGGAAATCTTACTTCTGGGGCTTCAATTTGGACACAAGAATGACCTGAAAAGGAGTACATATGAAGGAGTTATTCCCGTTTGAAGTTGGACCTGTAGAGTAGAATTTGCTATCGGCCACAAATATGTGCAGTCGGCCAAAAAAGTAGTAAATCGGCCATCACAAGTAGCAAATCGGCACTAAAGATGGCCGATCGGCCAAGAGTGACACAAATTTAGATTTTTTGAAGATATTTCATCTCCAGCTGTTTCCAGCAAGCTCCAGCTGTCCTATAATCAGATATTTTCGACCTTGAGCTCATTTTTGCTATATATGAGGCTATATCTCTCATTTTCAAAGGGAAGAACTTCTTGAGCAAGTTTTGAGAGCTCCTCTCACTAAAAATCCCTCTCTCTCTACAATTTTTAGAGTTTGATCTTTGCCTCTCTCTCTAAAGCCTCTCCCTCTTGCCTTTTGTGCATGCAAGTAGAGAAATACCTCTCTTTTGCCTAGACATCCTTGGTGAAAGTGGTCCATCTTTGGGAGTAGGTTGCTTGAAGCATACTTGGGACTTTTTTGGAGCTCCAAAAGGTGTTTTGGCTCAAATTTTGGGCTGGTTTTGTAGCTGTGCATCAAGGGTAACATCTCTCTCCCTTTAAGCTTGTTTTATACATTTGCTTGGCCATCTTTTCACACTACTTTGGGGCTATTTTGGGGGTGATGTTGAACTAAAAAAACCTCTATTTTTCCTCTATTTTTTTCAGTCCTAAAAGTCTTGGTTTGTGCCTTGGTTGGCTAGGGGGTTGTCCTCCCTTTTGCTCCTTGGCTTGTAAGGCCTTGTGAGCTAACTTTCAAACTTTTCAAACAAATTCTTTTTGGCCTTAGAACCAATGAAATCCAGAGGCTTTTCAATGGTAAAAACCCTATTTTGAGGGCCCAAATAGGAGAGGGTGGTCCCCTCTCCTCTTGTCTTGCTTGCTAGTGTTGATGGCCAACCAAATGAGCATGTGTTTTTACTTCTTTGTGGCTTTGTTTGGGCTCATTTTTGTGACTTTTGGGACTTGCCATAACTCTGTTTTAGGCTAATTTGGTCACCTCTTTCATGCTTTATACACTTGTAGTGTAAACTTGCACACTAGCCCAACATGCATCATGCTTTAGACTATCATTCTAATGTGATTTTGGATTAACTCCAAGAAGCTTTTGACCATGTTTTAGCATACTTAAGGTCTGATTTATGTTATTTTGGTCATGCATGCCATGCTTTGTACAGCCATAGTACATTTTAGCTCACTAGCCTTGAGTTTCCAAACCACTAGCATGCATTGCTTGGGCTATTTGCATGATTTAGCATCATTTGGAATGATATTTCAGAGCATGTTTCATTGCCATGCACTCACATGTTTCACTCCTCCAATGCTTTGAAGGGTTCATGCTTTATGTCTTAAAAAAGAGCCCATGTGAGCCCATGTGTATGCCATCTTGCCTAGGCTTTTGGACCACCATTCAGTGTGTTTTAGATCTTATTTTGCCATGATATAACTCTGTTTTTGATTGGTTAGGGCATCCCACATTTTCTTCTTACACTTGTAGTGTAAGTCCTCTTTACTAGTCTTGCATGCCTAATGAGTGAGCTTGTTATTCTAGCATGTGTTGACTTGGTATTAGCCCATTTTTGGTGTTAGTTTGACATGCCATAACTCTGATTTTTGTTGGTTAAGTCATCACATGCTTGGCTTTGGTAGGTGTAGTGTAAACCTCCTTATTGGCCCTACATACTCCATGTTTTGACCCTTCATGCTAGCTTGTTTTGGCTTTGCTCCATGCATGTTTTGTCATTGTTTTGGCATGCTCTAGGACTGTTTTGGGTTGTATTGTCCATATGCTTCATGCATTGCATAGCTATAGTGCAAATGCATTGACTAGTCTTGAGTTTTGAGGCCTCTATCATGCTATACTTGTGATGCTTGCATGCCTTTGCATCATTTTAAATGATATTTCAGAGCTTATATCTTTGCCATACTCTCATGTTTATCACTCCTTCAATGTGTTTGAGAGTTGCACCTTTATGCCTTGTTTGTGAGCCAATGCATGAGCCTCATTTTCTTGCCTTTGAAGCCATCATATCAGTCCATTTTGGCTACTGTTTTGGCCTGCATAAGGTCTGTTTGGGGCTGGTTTGGCCATTTGAGCATTGTCTTGCATGCCTCTAGTGTAATACACTTCACTGGCTTTGATGCTTAAGCCTTGCAACATGCATCACATGAGTTGTTTGCATGATTTTAAGTCATTTAGCATGACATTTCAGTGCTGAAACATATGTCATTGTACTCCATGTTTCATCCTTTCAATGCCTTTGGAGAGTTGTGTCTTGTGTCTTAATCTTGCATTAACATGTATGCATGCTTGGCTAGTCCTTGGAGTCTTCATTTCAGCATGTTTGGCCACTGATTTGGGCATGGCTGTGGTCTTCCCATTTTGGTTTAAGTCCATCTTTGCATGTTGTTGCATGCTTGCTAGTATGCATGTTTGTATGTTTAGGTTGCATTTTGCATGCTTGCTAGTTTGCATTTTGTCATATGCTTGTTTAGGTCACATTGCATTTGGCATGCATGTTGCCTTAGCCTTGTGTGCATGCTCGAGTCATATTGCATTTGACATGCTTATGTTGCATTGCATAGCTTTTCCATGTTGCATGCATTGCATTGTGTTTGGTTTGGGGTGTCAAACCAAACACGAGGAACGAGGGACGTTTCATACCTGAAGTGATGAAACATGCCTCAATCCTCGATCGCCAATGCTCTTGATCCAACATGATAGAGTGTGAGGCATTCTTATATTCTTGTGCATTCATTCCATATTGATTTGCACACTCGGCCTCTTTGGCCATCATGCATCAAAATACGTGATTGGTGGCTCGAGGGTCGAGCACTACACACCTTTGAGTCTTAAACATGATAAGGGGTGTAGTTGCAAACATTTTCTTGCAAATGTATTGCCATGCCTCTGTTTGTCCTCTGCTACAGCAACAGGAGCAATTTGCAGGAAGAGATGGCCGATCAGCTACATAGTGTGCCGATCGGCTACAAATGGTTGGTCGATAGCATCAAAAGTGGCCGATGGCCACCCCTTTTGGCCGATGACCTCTCAGAGTGTCCATGAGGTGTTTCAGAAGCATCACAGAGATTTGTGTAGTGTTCAGAGGTGCAAAATAGTTCAAACAGAGACAACATGAGGCATGGCAACGGATTTCCGAGCGAAGCCGATCGAGCATGCATTTGTCCCTCCTCTTGAGGTTGCTTTAATTGTTTTGTAACTTGATTAAATTTGCTTAATTAGTTAAAAGTTTTGTAATAATTAATTAGCTTGTTAGTTAGTTAATTAGTTGGCTTGTATTATTTATTCGGACCCTCCGTCGAGAGGGCGAATTTTGTAATAAGTGTGCGTGAGTGTGTGAATATCTTCCAGCCCCACGTCTTTCTCTCTTTTACTTACCTGCTTTCAGTGGTTAGTCTTAGGGCATATTTCAATTAGCATCCTTATACTAGCTTGTTTGCATTCATTCATCTATTTTGCATGCACCGAGCTCGGCGCATCATACAAACTGTATTGTATTTCAATTCCTATTTGAATACATGATTATCAAGTTGCATTTCACATGACATCTTAGAATAGCCGAGCCTATTTCTAGTTGCATTTTTGCATGTGTTGCATTAAGTATCTTAACATAGCTAGGATCATGTATTGATTACTAACTAGTTGTTGTTTTGGCTCGGAGTACACTGTAAGTGTTTATGCTTTAGCATATTGCATAAGTATGATTGCATATTGCCATGATAGCATGCTTGCCATGAGGCTAATTGCTTAAGTGTTTAACTGCCAGAATGCCTGTGGGTGAAGGTTGGATTACTTGAATTGGAACAATTCATCAAAATGTGAGTTTTTAAGTCCACTTGAGAGTGGCAAAATCATGTTTTCCTAAGCTCACCTGAGGGTGGCAAATCCACGTCTTAGCCTACTTGCGAGTAGCACCTTCAAACCATTTTCAAACAAACATGAGATGTTTTGTTCCAATTTAGGCGATCTAGTCTATACTTGTGTGTTGTGCACATCACATAGTAATTAGGCTAATAACCGGAATAAGAACGCATGTGTTTTCAAAAAGAAGTTATCATGTTAATAGTGGCCGATCTTTGATCGGGCTAGCGGGAGTGCTCATTGCATAACCTTCCCCTCTCATACCCAAGTTCCCGAGCCGAGGCAACTTTAGTGATGACGGACACGTGGCCTTAGGCACGAATCAGGGTTTCCTAAATTTCTCCCAAAATAAAATATTTAGGGGGCGACTCTATATCTGGTAAAGCAGTCCATGTTTGGCACTTCTTTATAAAAATTAGTTTTCCAAAACGATTTGCCGGATTTGGACTCTTTGGTGATTTATCAGTCTTGCATTGCACTTTGCGAGATTAGATTCAGAACTATGACATTGAGTCCGAACTGTAGTAGTCCAATGAACAAAACAGATTTCACACCTTTCGCGCGTGGAGCCGGGACATTCGGGCACGTCTACACAGTGAAAACACAAAAGGAGTCGAAATCCGGCAATTCTTTTTGGAAAATCAATGTTTTGAATAAAATGCAAAAAATGGACTGCTTTGCTAGATTTTAAAGTCGCCACCTAAATATTTTTGAAAAATTTAGGAAGCTCAAGACTCGTGTCAAAGGCCATTAGTCCATCATCACCAAAGTTGTCTAGGCTCGGGAACTTAGGTACGAGAGGGGAAGGTCATGAATTGAGTACCCCACTCACCCGATCAAAGATCGGCCTCTACTAATCATGATGTGATTCTTATTTACATCATATGCTCTTGTTCTGATTATTAGCTATTCTTTTACTATGTGATGCGCATAGAAGTATAGACTAATTTTGCAAAAATTGAAATATTTGATTTCATATTTATTTTTGAAAAGAGTTTGTACATGTGCCACTTGAAAAAGTGGGCTAAAATGGACATTTAATCAAAACATCCCAAGTCAAGCAACTAGCCTTCATCTACAGGCATTCAAACAATTTATATCATTTGAGCACTTAGCCTCACGGTGAGTATGCTTTGACATGGCAACATGGCAACAATCACACTTATGCGATATGCTAAAACAAGTAAAGACTCACCTAATACTCCAAGCCAAAATAAACAAAAGAGTTAGAAAACATGCATGATCATAACTAATGCAATATGACTAATGCAATGCGATATGCAATTTACTAGGCTCGGTTACTAATATTGGCATATGAAGCAATTTGATAGCATGCGGTCTAAGCACGTATTCAAAGAGGCATTTAACTAACAATGGAAGGTAGAAAGATGAACCGAGCACAATGCATACAAGACAATGGATGCAAGGCATGAGAGATGCTAAACAAAATATAATGCCCTATACTAACCATCATAAGCAAGTAAACAAAAGGGAGAAAGATGTGAGGTTGGAAGACATACACATTATTACAACATTTGTGCCCTCACACAGGATGATCCGAATAAACTAACTAGCTACTAAGCTAATTACAACGAATTACAAACTGAATGAAATAATTAACTAAACTAGCTAATTAATTAATTACAAATCAGAACGAACTAAATAGTTACATGAATACAACATGAAAAGAGTGCTAAGCTAGCCATTCTAATTACTCTACCCCAACAAATGAGGAGTGCTCATGCATGCACGGATTTTCACCCAAAAAAGCCCACTGTTCTGCTGCCAGATGCCTCTGTTGCACAGTAGAACACTTGCACTGTTTTTCACCTCAGAATCAGCTCTGTTTTGCCAGAAAAAGCACACTGCTTGGTTTTGCAAAGGTGGACGGCAGGCTACAAGTGATGGCCTGCCGGCCACTGATGACTAGTTTTTCTTGCTGTAACAGAGAGCAAACAGAGCAAGAACAGGATATTCTCAAGGGTTGTTTGCACAACTTACCGCTCCTTATCATCAAATAGCTCAAAGGAGTGGCAAAATTTGGTTCACAAACCATCAACCGATGCGATTTCATTGCATGATGGCTTATGAACCAAAGGTTGCAAGTTCAATAGATGCGACAAATAAAGACTCTCAAACCTCCTCCCTATCATGGATTGATTAAGGGAAGTGGATGACAATGACTCTTGGACCGTTTTCATCACTAATGAGTATGAAACGACTCAAGACTCAAGGGTTCAATTAATGTCTGATTGAACCCAAATCAAGTTATTATCTTGCATCATTTTAGTCCAAGTTTTATTATTTCATTTTAATTACCTTTCCATTCTTTAATAAATTAAGTCGAAAGGTGAGCATTAAGTCCTCTAATGGAAAAAAGTATCAAACCAAGAGTTGTTTTAGGCATGAGAAAAATGTTATGCTGTTGGTAATGCACCCCCAAAGGGATTAAACCATTAAGCATAAGACCTCAATCTCATGCTTTGAACAAGCAGCTAATTTGAATCAACTTTCAAAGCAAAGCAAAAGCCAAGAAATGAGGGAGGTTGCAGAAGTGATTAGGGGTGAAAACATGTATGAAAAGCCATAAATAAATGCTATCAACTCAAATAGGATGGTGACTAAGGCCTAAACCACCAAACCTATGAAGATAACTAACCTACAAGCATGCAAAACAAAGCATAAATGCAATAAACACCTAAAATAGTTCCAAAACAGTCTTAAAACATGCAAAAAAAGTGCTGGAATTAAGATAAAAATGACTAAAATAGTAAGCTATAACATGGAGCTATGCAAGCTAATGAAAGAGACACAAGGAGGGGAGGCTAACCCCTCCAATTTTGGACTTCAAAACATGTTTTTAGCCATTGAAATAACTCTAAAAATTAGTGTTTAAAAGCTCAAAAAAAAGATGCTGTAAAGGTGGAAAATACAAGGGCAAAGGCTAGAGAAGCAAGGTGGAGAGAAAGGAGAACCACCCCTCCACCCTTTAAGGCCTTACACCACAAGTTTCAACCCAAAAATATAGAGTTATACAACCCACAAATAGTAGAAAAACAATAGGAAAAGAAGCAACTAAAGCAATGAAACAAGCAAAGCCTTATACCTCTTGAAGAGAAGAGTACTTTTAAGCAATAATTCAACACATACATACCTTCAAAAGCTCAAGTTAGGCTTAAAAGTACCTCAGCTCAAAGATGGTAAAGTTTGGTTAAGAGTGTATAGGCAAAAGTTCAAGAAATTGCAAGAAAAAGAGAGAGAATTGTAGAGAGAGAAAATTAATTTTGCTCTAATTTTTATAACCCTCAAAAATGGAAGGGGAGGTCCTACATTTATAGAAAAATAGGCCACTCCCTCAGAAACATCCATCCATACACGTGGGAGCAGATGCAAGCATCTGTGCAAACAACTGCCACAGCTAGCAGAAAATATCTGCAAAATACACTTGTAGCCGGCAAGGCACAAGGGTGGTCGGTAGCCAAAAGGGATGGCCGATAGCCCACAAAAATGGGCCTGCAGGTCCCAAGTTTTTCAAGTTTGAAAGGCTAGGATTTTGGTGCAAAAACAAGCACAAGGTTTGCAGAGTTTTAAGGCTTAGAGCTGTGGCATTCCGCTGAGAACTTTCGAGCACTTGACAAGCATATACATTCATCATTGGGTGTGCAAGTAATGGTGCTCAAGTCGTAAGGGCGGTCAAAAATGGGATGTCTACAAGAAGTAATAGAGAACAATGAACAGAAATGGTAGAAAACAAAATAAGACAAAGTGCGGTGAGTAGAAGCATAAAGAAATGTGTACCTGCTCGATGCCTGGAGCGAACGTTAGCCTGCGGTCCCTCTCATCGATGTGTTCAAGCGGGATCTGCTCGATCACTCCATCTGGACGCATGTATATGATCTTAGTGGGAATCACGGAAACCTAGGAATGGAAGCAACGGTAGGGACACCTCCAGCAAGGGCATCACCAGCCGCAGCAGCAACAGCAACAACCTCCAGCACAACGCGAATCACGCCCGGGGTAAGAGGTGCCATCACCTGAGTTTGTAAGAAGGAAGTGAAGTTGCCGGGCTCGTGATGTCTATCACTATCCTCGTCTAACATCAGGAGGTTGATCTAAGGACTGTCCTGAAGCTCATCGACTACCCTTATGACTAGAGGAGGAGGATGTGGGATGTCGAGGTTAGCGATACCTCGTGTATGGTGGATGAACCTCTCCCCCAGGTAGTAAGTCCGACCAAAGAGGCCCTCGAACAGAATACACATGGTGGAGTATGCCATGCAGCAACATAGGTCGTCGTCGACGCCTGGGGAATGCCTACCCAAGGATACAAGTCAACTTGTGGAAGCAAACATCAGATGTTAGAAATCAATGTAGTATGAAAATGTCAGTGCAGTATAGAAGCAACAGTATGAGAATGGTCGTATAGTATGGGAAACAGTGTAGTATGCTTACAGTATGTAAAAGTTAAAGGTTAATATTTTGTTACCTGATCCACAGTGATCGTGTCAAAGAAGTGGTGGACGTAGGGAAAATCTCGGTCTATGCGGGGTGGCAGCGGCAGCGGCAACGGCGGCGCTCAAATCTAGAGTTCTAGTACCAGGAGCGAGGTACTGACAACTCAATCGGCCTCATCGGGACTGGAGCCAGAGAGGTGAAGTATGTATAAACCTAGAGCTGCAAATAGAAAAAGATGGATGAAGTAAATAAGCAGAAAATGAAATACAAAGCCAAGATGAGCAAGAAAGGCAGAATGAATAGAATACATAGAAAAGGTAAATGTGAGGCACCCCTCCCAAACCCTCCAATAGTCACCGAGTGAATCTGCCTTGTGGCAGAAGCTCATGTAGCAGTACAAGATGGCTAGGCCGGTGCCACCCTAATCGTCCTCAATCACCTGGGGGTAGGTGCACCAGTGCCCCCAGAAGGTATAACCCCACGGTATTTTCCTTGTTCGCAAATAGGGTAGTACCAAGGAGATACATGAGGAAGCTGTTGGTGTACTGGATGTCCCTGTGAGACCCCTAACTTTTGTAAACCTTATTAGGTCCCTAAATTTTGAGTTACTATAACAAAGCCCTTAACTCATTGATTGCTCGCAAATTAAACCCTAGAGTCGAAAACGCATCACGGACGAACCCATACAAACCCTAATCGACCCTAGAAGCTTAGAATCATAACACTCTAATATTAATTATTTAACTCTCAAATTTTAGATTAATTTCTCTAAACCCTAACTTTCGGTTTTTACAATCTTCATTCAGTTATTTACCTTTAAATTCAAAGCAACATAATACAAACCGAATTATTTTTCCTAAACACTAATTTATTAACTCTTCACTTGAAATAGATATTTTAATTGAGCCCAAGCCCTCACATTTTTATTAAATCACAATTGACCTCAAACAAGTACCATTATATATTTATATATACACTTGTACCCTAAAATCTTTTTCTAACATTATGTTTTACAATTTTCAAAATTTGTACACAAAATAAATAGGGAAATCTCCCCAAATCTCGAGGACATGACTAGCCATCATCATTATACTTTAGTACAAACAAATCTCTTGAGTCTTGGAGCAATAATAACTTCGGTACCAATAAAGATTTGCTATGAGTATTTAAATTAGCCCTAAACCTAACTAGATCATAAGCAAATACATAAATAAGGTTCCAATACATGAGTTTAATTCCAAGCCCTCATTTCTTTTATTAATTTCAAGAATTACCCCAAAAATAGTACATGTACCCTAATACTATTAGTACCATCAATCAATTGAAATCTATATATATGCATACATTGAGAAGTGTGCCCCTAATACCTAAAATGATTAAAATAATAACATCATCACCCTTCCCAAGGCCAACCACCATAGGGAAAAGAGAAGAGCCAATTTTCAAGGTTTATGATCATGATATTCTAGGAAACTCAAGACCTAGTACCCTAGACCTAGGGTGATGTTTTCAAAACTAGTTTTCTTCCAACTAAGCATCAACCAATTGTTGCCTAATCTTATGATTTAACTCCCAAACCACCCCTATCCCATTTGATTCCAAGCAAAATCTTAACATTTCCATCCATTTCGAACTAGAGGGCTTTTATGTCCTTTTACACCAAATTCTCTATAAATACCAACCTCCCCTAGCTTGGCAAGCACATACAACAAACCACACCCACACACACATTTCAGCTAAAGGGAGGGAGGAGAGCAAGAGAGAGAAGTTTAGAGAAGAAGAGGGAGGAAGAAGAGAGCCTTCTTGTGCAAGCTTAGTAGGTAAGCCACAAAACAACCTTCTCTTTCATTTTCCTTTTTCAGATACATGATTCTAAGGGTTCTAAATAATGTTTTCAGATCTGTTATTGATGAGTTACTTGTTTTAAAAATGCTAAAAGTTGAGTATTGACTCCATCTCTCTTGTATTTTTCTCATTTTGGCACAAAACCATCTTTTTATACCAATCTCTCAAACTTTCCAAAGGCACACCTTCAAGAAAACTTTCTGCGTTAAATATATGTTAGTTAGCATGTTTTTCACAAAAGAAATGAAAACTTTCCCTTGGTGGAACCCTTTTATCATAAATCTTCTTGTTTTGGATATTTTACCCTAGAATCTGTTTTTGCAGCCCACTTCCAGAAATTCTAGAAAAATGTAAAAAATTATTCTGGACCTCTATTTTATGTCAAAACCTTCCTCAAGTAGTTATATTTCAACTAAAATTGGTTTCATCGAAAAACATAAAGCGGTTTGCAAGAAAATCAAATTTTCGTAACGGTCGACGGGTCTGGACAGAATCTGGACAGCGCTAGAATGTTTTCTAAATAACTTGAAATCTGGAAAAGCAATCCCATTTCCAAAAAATGTTCTAGAAACTAGATCAAATTCTCTGCGAACCATAGGAAGTCCAAGTCCGGCGAGGGATCTAAAATAGTCTTTTCATTTTAATCTTTATGTGATATTAAAACTAGAAATTTTGTTATGCATGAATGTTTTATGCCTTTGTATTCATGAAAATGTTTAATTGATTATGATCATATCTTGGCATGATACTGTATGTGTTATGTTATGTTCTTCAACTTCTTTACCTTATTGATGCATGCTTGTGTGGATATTTTATCTTGTTAAGTTGTCTAACCTTGATGTAAAATATTTAACTCAATGGGAAACCTAATTGGGAGGGTATTGGGTTTTCAAACACTTGAGTAATGAAAAAGATGAGAATATGTGATATATGGATTTTTGGAATGCGTTCCCTATTTGAAAGTTAAAGTCTTGCGCAAGCAGTTGTCGCATAAACCTTGGAATGGAATGGACGTATTCGGACTCCTTGCGACGGTTTAAATGGTGAGATAAGGTTGGTTCCGGATGGGACATTCAGGATGATAAAACTTTTTCTGGAAGGATGAGGTTGGATTCAGGAGATAAAACTTTTTCTTTTCGCCATCCCTTTTGAGGCCCTACGGTTGGCGCTACGCGGTATATAACCGTTGGTAGGCATCCGAGGTTAGTTCTGCAACAAAACAGCAAAAGGGGGAGTTCCGAATAGTCCGGTGTCCAATTCTTGTGGTTAGGAGGATGAAATCTCTTTGGGGGATTTCTAGAATGCTAACCACTAACATTATAACCTTGTTATCTATTTGAATGACATGCTCCTTTTCTCTTCTATTACTATTCTTGGCTTGGATATCATGCTCCACTACTTGTTTGCCATAAATGTGATGGTGTATTAGATTGGGAAAAATGGACGGGGTGTGTGTGTGTTTACTGGGCATTCAAAGCTCACGGCGTGTCATGCCAGGTGCCGAAGAGGAGCTTATAGCTGGAAACGACAAACCTGAAACCTTCGAAAACTTTTGGCTATCTTAGGAAAGTTAGAAATTCCTTTTGATATTTTATAAGACTCATATGAAGATTTAAGTTTTCTCCTGGGATGTAATGTAATGGATCAAGCTTTTGAAATTAATGATATTCGTGGTTGTTATGTACTTATATTTTAATATCTATACGTATACACCTTATCGTTGCTTATGAGACCTTGTGTCAATACCTTTTAAGATCTATCAAAAGGGTAGTGCGCTGCCTATGAAAGCCGGACTTAGAAGGGAGGCTAATTTGACTTCTCCGGCGATCTGGGATCTTACTTGGTTATTGACCATAGGACTCATTAGTGACTCTTCCTTGACTGCAACCAATAGTGTAGGTTCGGGGCGTCATCGACCCCATCCGGAGTAGCGGGCTGGGACTCAGAGAAATGATCATAAAACCAACTGTAACTCACCATCCTGTGGCTGGTGATGTTTGGGATAGCTCTAAGAAGCTGACGCTGTGCGACTCTCCGCTACGTCATGTCAGGATCATATGGGATCGGGCCACCAACTCCAACCCGCAGGCCGGTGAGCATCGAAAAATCGTACAAGGTCAGAATTAGCTTCCCGATCGATAAGAAGTGGAATGAGTTCGTAGTGTCCCATCATCTCTCGACCAGGGCCCTGTACAATAACAACTCGACCCTCATCTGTATGAACCCTGAGCAGAAGGGCCTAAAGTCGGCTGCATCAACTAGTGCGTGGACCTCTACGAGCAGTCTCTCATACCAACACCGAGGGCCGGATATGGATCCATATCCATCAATCCTCCTGGCTATCACCTGTAAATGGGGAATGTATATGGCGTTAACTAGTGATCTACTTGTGAGATTTAACAATGTATCAAAACAAACAAAAGTTGCTTACCATGAAGGCATCAGCGAACAAGTGCTCTGTGGGCTCTCGTAGCAAGATGTCCTCGTCTATCCTGGGGATGAGGCCCTCAAATCTCAAAATACCACCTGGGGGTGGAGCATGTGTGCGTGGTCGGTAGGTGGCCGCATCAAATGGCTGATCAACGAGGAGAAGCAATGCGGAAGCGTCCTTGGCCTCCATATCTGCGCCTAAGGCAGCTCCAATACCAATAGTAGGGTCTAGGATGGGAACTTCGTCACTAGCCATGGAGAAAAGTGGAGGAAATGAAGAAAAAGTTGGGGGATGAGTAAAAATAGGTAAAAATCCCAAAGTTCAAACCCTAAGAGAGAGAAAGTGAAGAAAGTTATGGAAAATCAAACAGGAATAGAAAGAAAGTGTGGGCTAATGGGATAAAAACCAAGGGAAAAGCTTAAACTCCACCAAATCAAGTTTCATTCGGTTTGAAGTATAGAGGAGGGGAAGGGTTTCGAAGAAAAAATGGCGAGGGTTGTTGGGTACTTCAAGAAAAGAGGAAATCTAGATTGAGAGGGAAGCTAGAGAGAGAAGGAAGGGAGTTTCAGATGAAAGGATGTAAAGAATGAGGGTTTGAGTTTGTTTTAAACAAACATATCATGCGGAATGCCCGAAACTGACCCTGCCGCTATCGAAGCCCGGCGGGCTGTCGCAATGCGCGGCCCTGCTTTATTAAGGCCCGGCTAGCTCTCAGTGTAAACCCAGTTCAGTTTTTGTTTTTTCACTTTATTTTATTTCTGGTATCATGGAGTTAAAAAAATTAAGCAAAAGCAAAAATAGAAAGCAAAAAAAAAACAACAACAACAACAAAGGAAAATAAGAGAAGAAAAATTCATCATATTCTATTTTGTTTTATTGTGTAGATGCATAATTTGATTTACTTGGTCTCGCTTGTTGAACTCAAAGTTTGAACTCATGAGTTGAGTTGTTTTGTTTCAAAACTTTTAGTTTGTTTAAAACTGTTTCGTTAGTTTATAATTTGTTTTGTCTAAATCATAGTTCATTCTGTTATGTACCAAACGATATTATATATATGGTTCATTCAGAGGAGTTCCAGATAAAATCATTCGTGCCATTGTTTGAACACATTGGCAAACTGGCTTTCCCTTTACTTCGTTTCGATTGTTTTGATTTTGCATGTCTCTGTGTAGAATTCATGTTTCTAATTCACGCTTAGGCGATTTGTTTGTTCTTTTATCCATTCCACCTTTCCTCCTATCGCATGCGACATGTTAGCGTTGTACCTTCAGTTAAAAACATTGGGCGTGCCCCGGTGTTTACACCACATTTCCTCCTCTCACGTGTGACACGTCAGTATTGTACCTTCGGTTAAAAATGGCAGGTGCGCCTGTTTGTTCACACTACATTTCCTCATATCGTGTGCGACATGTTAGGATTGTACCTTCGGTTAAAAACAACGGGTGCGCCCATTGTTCACACCACCTTTCCTCCTCTCGCGTGTGACGCGTTGGGATTGTACCCTTCGGTTAAAAAACAGCGGGTGCCCATTGTTCACACCACCTTTCCTCCTATCACGTGTGACGCGTTAAGATTGTACCCTTAGTTAAAAACATCGGGTGCGCCCGTTGTTCACACCACCTTTCCTCTCGCATGTGATGCATTAGGATTGTACCCTTTGTTAAAAACTTCGGGTGCGTCTGTTGTTCACAACATCTTTCCTCCTCTCACGTGTGACGTGTTAGGATTGTTTACCTCGGTAAAAACAGCGGGTGTGCCCGTTATTCACACCATCTTTTCTCCTCTCGTGTGGTACGTGTGAGGATTGTTTACCTCGGTTAAAAACATCAAGTGCACCTATTTGTTCACACCACCCTTCCTCCTATTGCGTGAGACGCGTTAGGATCTCGGTTGAGACCTCGGGTGCGCTCGATGGTTACGTCGCCCTTCCCCCTTTCTACAGAAGGCGTAGTTAGGTCTGCATTTTATTACATCCATTCTACGTGAGACGTAGGTTATTTTGTGTTTTCTTTGTCCTTTCCACGCGAGACCTGCCTATTTATTCATTTCTTTCCGTGTGAAACACGGTAAGGTTTATTTTCCTTTGATTTGCATTTTCATTCAAATGTTGCATTCTAGTCTAGATTGTAGCGTTGTTTCATTGCTTCATTTTCATATGTTACATTGCATTGTTTCATTGCATGATCATAAGTTATTTGCTGCATTTTGTTTTTGCATTTTGCCCCCGAGTTCGATCTTTGCATTTGTGTCTTGATTTCTTGCCCGAGCCTTGCCGCCCTGTCAAATGGGTCTCTCTAGCCTTTGACATTCACTGACGTCACTTTATGACTTCGAGCTCTGTCAAAGAGGGGCAACTGTGGACACCCCATTTTTGACTGCCCGCAAGGCTCGAGCGCTTTGTCCAGTACACTCGACGATGAAAGTGGTATTGTGCGTGGTTCGAGATCTCAACGAAAGGGCCATGTTTAAACTCTGAAACAATCCCAAACCTTTCACATTTCAACTAATCATACCTAAGAAATCCATTTTTACATATTGCGCCACCCTATGCTAAGGCTGAAACAGAAAAACAGGAGAACATATTGAGGCCCGGCCATTCCTCAATGAGGGCCGACCGTGCCTTAGTAGCAAGAAACACTGTTCTGGGCGGGAGGCCGCCAGCTATCCATTTTGAAGATATTGATGACCCCTCTTGCTCAAATTATATAAAAACGACCATATATCTCTACTTTGAGGGTTGAACAATTTCTACAAAGCCTCTACACCACCTTGAGAGCTCCCTCTTCTCCTTCTTCTTGTGCAAGCAACACTTTGAGCTAACCTATCACCTTGAACCTATATCCATACACCATATACACCTTCACACCTTAGCCTAGGAACCTTAGTTGAGCCTTGAACACCATAATTCAAGCTTGAGAGTGTGGTGAGACTTAGTTTGATTCATAGCAAAAGCTTACTTCCTTCAGAGGTATAAGCTTGCCATCCTCTCTTTTACTTCTTGTTCTTTCATTTGCTATCTAGTTCTTGTAGTTTTGTGTTGTTTTGATTCTATTCCAAGTGCTTGAGTTTGGGTTTGGAAAGCTACCAAAAGGATAGAGAGAGTTTACCCTACTTTCTACACCTTTACCTATAGCTCAAACCCTTACTTTTATACTCTTTTTCTTTGCTCTCTAAACTGATTTTCAGAGTTAAAAAGGGCTAAAAATCATGCTTTGAGGTTTTAAAAGTGGAGGGGTTAGCCACCCCTCTTTGTTCTTGCTTGTTTTCTCTCTTTCATGATTACCTTTTTGGGATCTTTTCATGCATTCTAAGCCACTGTTATTCATCTCATGAGAGATGTTTTGGAGTTGTTTTAAGTTATTTAAATAGTTCATGCTTTGATTAGCTTGGTTGTTGTCTCATAAGTTTGCCTACATAGCTTGTTGTACATTGTGCTTAGCTTTTCTTTAACTCATTTCCATGTTTAAGAACCTCATTTTAATAATCAACTTGCCATTCATCTCTTTCATTTGAGAGTTATTTCAATCAGTTGACGGTTATTCAAAACGTAAACTAGCAATTTATGCCTAATGGCTTAATCTCTACGGAGGTTCATTGCCAACGGTGTAGTCTCTTTTTCATGTTGAGAATCACCTCTCGATTGACATATTTCCCATTTAGTGGACATAACAATCATCTTGGACTTAATGGATTAAAGGATAATAAAGACTAACGAATTTGGCTTAAAATGAACCAACCCACATAAAGAAAATGAGTTATATTGCTTGGGGTTCGGCCAGACGTTATGTCGAATCCATTGTGTCGAGGGTTATCGTACATCAATTCATGATGTTTTGATGAATCTTGAAGCTTCTCTACCTCTCTCTTGAGTTCACTCTATGATAGAAGGAATGGGTGGTTGTTGTTCATTTCATTTATTGATTTTTGTCCAAAATTGTACCCGAAATCATCAAGCAATCAACTTGTTCTTTGATGGTTTTAGAAACGACCCCAACCTTCGCTCGAGGCTTTCCCAGGACAAAGAAGTATGAGAAGGACAAACAGAGCCCAAAATATTCTGTCTGTACTATTTTCACTTCAGAGCACAAAACAAAATTTTGCATGAAATTGAGGCACGGCTGGCCTTCTTTAGGCCCGGGTGGGCTTCATTAAGGGCTGGCCGGCCATCAATGTTTGGTCAGCAGTGTCTTTTTGCAGAAAACAAAGGGCAGTGGCTGATGGTGAAACAGAGCAAGCCTGGGCAGATAGAGTTGTTCTTGGACATTGTGCATGTGCATGCAATCTTTTACGTATTGATCATTGTTGTAAATACTTAATTTATTTATTATTGTTTTTTATAATTAGTCTTATTAATTATGAGTGTTGTAATTATTATTATTGTTTATTCATAATTGTTGTAGCTAATTAGCTTAAATAATTAGTTTACTTATCACAGTTATCCTTGTTGTAATAACATAGTTAGTTGGTTAATCCTTCGCTTATTAATTCATTCGGTCTTGTAATAATTAGTTTAATTTGGACTTTCGGATTTTGATTCGCACCCTCTTGCACGAGGACAACTATGTAATAAGTTGTATGTCTTCCAACCCCGCGTCTTTCTCCCTTTTACTTACTTGCTTACGATGGTTAGTATAGGACATCATTTTTCGAATTAGCATTCTTATGCTTTGCATCCATTGTCTTACATGTATCCAAGGTTCGGCTCATCATGCTAACCCAACATTAAATGTTCAAATTCAGTTCTTGAATACGAGCTTTATCGCATGTCTTGAATGGAATCATATGCCATGCTCATAGCCGAGCCTACAAAAATACATAATGCCTGCGTTGCATTAGTCATATTGCACTAATTAGGAGCATGCATATTTTTCTAATTATTTTGCTATGTTTTGGCTCGGAGTACTAGGTGAGCAATTTTGTGTTTTAGCATATCGCATATGTGTTTGTGTTACCATGTCCAAGCATGCTTCCATGAGGCTAGTTGCTTAAATGATATAACTATTTGAATGTCTGTGGATGAAGGCTAGTTGCATGAATTTGGATAATTCGATTGAATGTCCATTTTAAGCCTACTTTTTCAAGTGGCATATTAACAAAACATTTTCAAATAAAACACGAAATCAAATGTTTCAATTCTTGTAAATTAGTTTATACCTTGTATGCATCACATAGTAAAATAGCTAAAAAAATCGAAATAAAAGCATATAATGTAAATAAGAATCACATCATGATTAGTAGAGGTCGATCTTTAATCGGGCGAGTGGGGTGCTCAATTCATGACCTTTCCTTCTTGTACCTACGCTCCCGAGCCGAGACACTTTTGTTAGGGCTGTACATGGGTCGAGTCGGATTGGGTTTGGTACTGGCCCGTCACTCGAACCGATTTTGTTCAATAGAAAATTTCATCAACCGATTTCGACCGTACCCGTAGTCAAAACCGTACTATTTGAAACTGACATGGCCGGTCAGATTTCGGCCCAAACCGTTAGGCCGAAAACGATATACTTTGCTCTCTCTCTCTTCAAACCCAAAGTTGGATGGATCTGGGAGAAGAGTTTGAGAAAAGAAAAATAAAACAAAGAAAACTATAAAGATGTTCAGATTTGGAATAAAAATAGAAAAAAACACAGATAGATCCATACATATTCCTATAAATCTTCACATAGATTTGAGAGAAGAGTTGAGAATTAAAATTAAAAAAAAAAAGAAAAAAAAAAGAGAAACAACAATATACAGGTTTGAGTGAAAAAAATTAAAATAAAGATGTATCTAACATAGATCTGAGCATTATTGTCACCTTCATCATAAATCTGAGCAGATCTAAGCATTATCATCATCATCACCGTCAACATTGAATAGCACCATTGTTACCGTCAACTACAAATTTCACACAATCGCCACTAAGAGTGGGAGATTTAAAGGGCAAAAGGGTTTTTGGGAAGGGAGACCAGAGAGTAAGAGCATGAGAGACAACTGTGAGAGGTAAATGAGAATGTGAAAGGTGAGACCATGAGGGAGATTAAAAGGGAGAGAGACAAGCGTGAGATTCAAAGACTGAGTAGAAAGAGGTGAGGTGATAAGGCTATCTTCGAAAAGATGAATATATTCAGTGGAACTGTGACATGGCATACTTAGCATCAGATATATACATCGGTTCGGTCGGTTTCAACGAAATTGCTTGGCACACCCGTCACTCGACCGAAAAATGAATAGATTTGCAGAATAAGGCCCACTTCTGACCGTTGGAATTTCGAAATTGTTCGCAGTAAGCTCAGTTCGGTCGGTGTGAGTCGGGTTTTTCGGATGAATCGGTTATTTGTACAGCCCTAACTTTCGTGATGACAGACTAATGGCCTTTGGCATGAGTCTTAGGTTTTCTAAATTTCTCAAAAATATTTAGGTGGTGACTCTGAAATCTGGCAAAGCAGTCTATTTTTGGCATTTGATTCAAACATTGATTTTTCAAAAGATTTGCCGGATTTGAACTCTTTGGTGCTTATCTATTTTATATTACACTTGTGAGATTAGATTCAGAACCGTAGGAGTTCGAACTGTAGGGCTATTCGTCTTTCGAAAGAAGTACAAAAAGTCGAGCTACACCTATCTATTTATAGATTTCACAAACATGTGTAAACCGTGTGTGCTACAGTGTGTCTTCCTCTTTAAGCTTTATCAATGGAGCTTCCTTGAAGCTTTGTCTTCCTTTCTGCTGCTTCTATTTTCTTCTTCATTTTGAACTTCTCTTCTTCACTCTTGAATGCTTTTTCTTCTCTGGAATTCACCACCTTCAAACTCAAATTAAGTTTTTTTTTTTCCAACAAACTGATTGATACTAACACATTTTCCAATCCTAGTCGGAGTATATTTCAACGTGCTCCAGTTTCTGTTGGAGGATTTCTTTACTGGGATGGCATTAAATATCCTTGCGTTGTTGCATAGGACGTGGAATCTAAAATGTTTTATGAGTTTCCTAGGCCAGCAGTTCAGAGTAGATCTTGTGATTTTCATTATGTACCAATGGAAAAATCCCTTTCTTGCCTGATTTGGTCGATTCCTCAAGCATTATTTGCTGTTTTTGTCTTGTCTGATCCCATGAGTGGTGACTGCAAGAAGCTCTACAAAATTGACATGGATGCTCAAAAATATCGACTGAAGGGCAATTTGAACAGCTCATTCTCTTGGCCTGGCGAGCATTCGTATTTTGTACCAATTGCATGGGTAAACAATGGTGAAGTGTTCTTGTGTATCGCTGACGTACCACGTCCTTATATTGCTCACCATGTCAAGACTCGGGAGACCTCCATATTCAAAAGTTATGACGAGAATGTCTTGCGCAATTTTCGTTGTGATTTTGTCTACAGCCTTGTCCCATTGCCATCAAGTTTTAGCACTTTATCAATCGGTATCCGATCAAATACTGTCTTATCTATTGGGCTGTTTTAATGTTTCTGATGTTTATGAACTTCAATTGCATTTTGTTGTACTATTGAGTTAGTGCAGTTGCTACATGTACATTTTACTATCACTGGGCCTGAACAGATCTTTGCCATTGCCATAGTTGCCTAGTCAGTATTTGTTAGTGCTTTGCTTTATATCAAATGAGACACAAATCTCCTTGCTGCTACTGTCTGACTTAATTGTGTGCATATGATTCTCCTTAATACTACTGTTTTTTTTATATTATTTATTTATTTTGTTTACTTTTTTTTTTTTTTTTTTTTAAAAATTCTTTTTTTGTC
>NW_021024674.1:452367-472398 GCF_004153795.1 Camellia sinensis | reverse complement strand
TTCCGTAAATAGATATAGGATACATCTTTCATGCTCAAAACACTTCCCTAATTTGCTTCCTTATCCAGATCTACGGGAGTGATTTTTATGTGTAGTACCCAAAACTCACATTTTTGTTCCTTGAAAATTACAAAGATCTCCAATTTCCAAGTTTATGCTGATAATCAAGTTTCTCAAATTAAATTTTGCATCATGTACATATACGGAAAACACACAACTCACTTATATGAACTTTTGACACATTATTTTAATTCTAAAAAAATCATAACATTATATTTTTTTTTCCAAATATTTGTGTTTACTTTACACTTATTATAAGGACTAAAAGTAAATCAACTGGTCCACTACTCAACACATGCTCTCGCCCTCTCTCCACTCTTATTTACCAATGATCTCTCTATTCATTAATAAAATAAAATAAATAAATCGTGGTTTGAGTATGTGAAATTCACCATAGTCTCATTTTGATCATTGAGGCCCTGTTTGGCAACCGAACTTTTTAGTCAAAAAGTTAAAAAGTTATTAAATTAGTCAAAAAGCGAACAACCCATACCAAAAAGTCAAGATTCTCTTTTCTCTCTACTTTTTGCACATTTTTTGTAAAAAGCCAAAAAGTCATCCCAAACATACTATTTTTTTTAGCTCATATTTTAGCCAAATAGTCAAAAAGTTACTAAATTAGCCTGTTCCCAAACAAGGCCTCAGATTCTTCATTTTGTCGGGTATTTCATATATTTTATCCACATTAAAAATTAAGTCGATTTAATAATCATAATTTATTCAATTTATTGTGCTTTTGTCACAAAAAAATGGATGACAATCGTGTTTTTTTAAAATAAAGATCCATTTTTTTGGGATAACAAACGTGATAAATTGATTATGTTACAATTATCGGATCGACTTAATTATTATATAAATAAAATACACAAAGTGTTCAAAAAAAAAGAAGAATTATTCAAATTATCGAAACGGAATTCGTAGTGGGCCTTACGGTCCTAAACAACACCATCCAATAGGGAGTGTTCAAAATAACTAGAGAATCGAAGAACCGAACCAAATTGACCTCTTTGGTTTTGGGTCTTCAAATTGGTCTGGTTTGGTTTTTTAGTGCATTGGTTTGGTTCCGGATCTTCAAATTGTCAAACCGATAGGATTTGATTGATTTTTGGTTTAGGCCTTATCTAAACAGAACCAACCTGAGAATCGAACCTATACATATATATATATATATATATTTTAATTTTTTTTTATTATATTGACATGTTTTTATATTACCAGTCTTATATGTTACTTCAAATTCCTATTTTCATGAAGTCTGTGCAATTGAACAAATTTTGAATGATTGGTCTAAGAGTAATAAAGGTAAATAATTTAGCTTATTGATAAGGCAAATGGTTTAGTGTGGAGAATAAGAGAACTCATGAACCGTATATATGTGTATTATGAAATGTTAGACTCTACTTCAAGTTCTTCTTTAAATAGGATGAGTCAAAATTCAAATAAAATGGAAGTTGATAAGCCCATGATAATAGTTGTGGTGATATTGTGAAATCTCTTAAATCTGAATTTTTAAAGCACTTGGAAGAAGAAGAAAATATTGATGCAAAATCAGAGATAGACAAATCAGAAGACAATATTGATTCAATTATTTTTAATATAATGCAATCATAATTTCAAACCGAACCAACTTGAGCTATATTAGGTTGGTTTGGATTAGTTCTAGAGCATGATTGGTTTAGTTTTGGGTCCAAAAACTTGAAACTAATCATGACTGTATTGGTTCCAAAATTAGTGTCAAATCGAACCAAACTGACCCACAAACACCCCTAGGCAAAATTAAAGAATTTATGAGTCATAACTAAAATAATACCAGAAATAAAGTAAAAAATTGGTCATAACTAAAAAAAAATGACATAATTAAGGTGCATATAATACACCCTTTTTAAATGAGTATATATTTGAATTTCCCTTCAATTAATAGAGTGGAAACTCTAGAATGCACACCTTTTTGAAGGATGGGCACTATATGAACATTATAACTAAAACAAATATAGTATAATTTCAATTTTTTGAGTCATGACTAAAAAAAATGATATAACTAAACACAACATGAGACACAACTAAAAACTCATGAGTCATAACTAAAAAAAGAAAAGAATATAACTAATAATACATATAATATACCGTTTTAAAAAAATATGTATAGTAGAATTTCCCTTAATAGAGAATATTTTACAGACTTGGTGAAGTCTATTTTTAATAAAAATTTGTTCGTTCATAATTTGTGTCCAAATTCTAATTCTAATTCTAATTCTAATTCTAATTATGTATCTATAGATTTATTGATTAAACTATGGGTTCAAAAGCAAATATATAAAAAGAAAAAATAATAGCCAACCCATTGGTGGGTAAAAACAACCCCTTATTTCAAACCCTATTTTTTTGTTTCCTTTTTTGAGTTCGTCCACCACATGCATGGTCATTGGCTTTCTGCAACTCCAACCTAGAAAGCGAAACAAAGAAGAAGAGAGAAAATCTAGAGGGAGATTGTTGAATTTGAATCCCTTCAATCCAAACCTCCAAGAGAGAGAGGAAAGAAAAAGAGAGAGGAAGGGAGGAAAGAGAGAAGGGTATTGTGTTGCCTGTGCAACAACAATGGAGGAAGAAAGACAAAGAGATTTAAGAGTCCCTTTGATCTTTGGGCTATTCTTTGTTTCATGTCTAACTGGTGGAATACTCCTCCTAATGTGGGTATTTGAAATCGATGGTTCACAACCTTGGTTCGCTAGCTTATCAATGGTTTTGATAAGCTTTCCATGGGTTTTCTGGTTTCTAGCATACATCTATACCTTCATGAAAGCTTGCTTCCGGAGAGGTGGATGTGTTGATGGCCACAATGTCTCAAAACATGGAAACCACGCAAAACCTGTTGCCACTACCACAACCACCACGAACAAGAATTCCCCACACGATTCTCCAGTGAATTCTCCCAATAATCAACGACAAGTGCATTTTGGGGAGGTAGTTGTCATCGGTGGTGACGATAGCAGCAAAGGCAAGAACGGACAACATGACGGTGCATGCGAGTCATCAGTTGCCTCTTCTAGGGAATCTGAAACGCCATTAACCCTATCTGTCTCATCTTGACAATATGTGAAAGTTGGGTATATATATTTTTATTTCATCCTAAAATATTGGATGATGCGAGGCCTCTTATGGATTAATCTCCTTCAATGTTGATGGCTAAAATTTTCTTTAGTGTTTTTGATCTTGAATTATAGAGAGAAAAGAAATTAACTTTTTCTGTCTGTAAAAATATTTCTACAAATCTAAGATTCAAACACAATTTATACGAAGTTATGCATGAATGAATATATATGATGACACCATAAGTGGTGCAATGCATCTTCTGGGATGGACGAAAGGTGGGTCATGAACTTATTGGAAAGCATAGAAATTGGGAGATGATATGAGAAGTATATAGCTTGGCGTGATGATTGGGAAAATGTTGTTACATGTAAGTAGAAAGAGATATTTAAATCTGCCTTAGAACAAAAAGAAGAAAAAAAAAAAAAAAAAAGGAAACGTTCATTTATAGTTGTATTTGTCGCGAAATGTTTTTCGAAGGCTATGATTTATACATTGTAAACTATTAATCTGAAGAGATAGATGAGAAGAACATTTTCTGCTCAACATTGTTGTCATTGTAATGTTCCATTGTTACATAGACTAGAGATTGTATATGTTTACTTGCATAGCCTAAGTCTAAAATCATTTACAAGAACCACCAATAAAAGTTAAATGATTAAGGGATAGATGGAGGAACAACTTGTTATATATTATTCAATTTTGCCGCAATATACAATTAAATTTTCTATGAAGAACATATAGTTACTTCATGTTTTGGAGTCTCGTAATTATACTTTTGGGGGATTGGATAATTTATGGTTGGCCTATAAGAGAAAGTCTAGGCATCACAGAAATTGTTTCACGAAATTCGTCTTGAAGTCATGACAATCGACTAGTTGGTTGATCCTAAATTGTGCCGGTCAAACAAGGCACGACTTTGTTATGAATTTTGTGATATTTTTCCATGATCCATAGCATTTGTGGGCCCATAAACCCTTTAGTTTACGGACAGTCAATCAAAGAATGTCGCTTCATCCAATTCAATAGACTACATCAAAAAATTTCACCCACCCACATACATCCTACATTATTGATCTTTCCTTTCTCTTTTGCATAGCCTTTGTCTTTTGTTTTCTCTCTCTCAACCCTCACACTACCACTTGCCGCCACTTCTATCACCCTTCCCTTATAGTCCCACCACTAACCTTTGTCACCTTATTTCCCGTCCACCACCACTATCAGCACCTCCTTCCTTCTTCTCCCTACCACAACTCCCATCATTGCCTCCCTTTTTCCTATGTCCTACCATTGTCATCACCTCATTCTTTCTTCTCTCCCATCCCTTTTACTACACTACCAACACCATGCTACGAATCATCATCAAATCAAACCATTACCACCATCAAACAACTTACATCAATCATATTGACTTTAGGGTGGGACAATTGATACTTACCAACAAAAAAAAAAGTGTGATAATTGATTCAAAATTTGGTTAGATCTCAACACTAGCAAAAGCTCTAAAAGGTTTCAATGGGTAAAGGTTGCAAAAGAGAGGCATTTTTGTTGTGGGTGCAGCGGCAACGCTGTATGGAAAGTAGAAAGAGAGGGGTTTGGTGCTAAAGAGGAGAAAAAGAGGAAGGATAAAGAGAAAAAAGTGAAAAGACAGGCAAGAGGGCTATGTGAGGGAGTTAAGAAGGAAGGTAACAGTGGCTGATGTTAGTAGTTGATGTAATGACTTTGCCAAAGAAAAGAGGTGGTTATAGTCAGTGCCTGGGATTAGGGGAGAAAGGGCAGAATGGGAGAAGGTGGTTAGACTTTTGAAAGGGAAGAGGGAGATAGGTTCAATTGGTTGGGGCTAGGGGAGAAAAATGGTGTAGAAAGGTGATGGGGAATAGAAACCAAAAAATGGAATAAGTCGATTAGATGAGGTAAGATCTTTGTTAGTAAATGAAATAATTGGTGTGGCTTATTGAATTGGATGACATGGCATTCTTTGATTGGTTGGTCATAACCTAAAGGGTTTACATACCTAATCAAGATCCTCTCATTCAGTTTCTTCCTTGACTTTCTACTTGTTGGATTATTGGGTCTACTTTTGGAGCCAATTTTGAAGATCTGAACAGTTCACATTTTAAGATTTATTGAGTATATCATACCTGTAAAAAATCAAATTGATCGGATATCAAAAAATACGTGTTTGGATCATCAAACTAAAAACTATTTTTAAAAAAAAAAATTAATAAATAGTTTTCCATACACATACTTTCTGATATTTGATCAATGTGATTTTCTACAGCTATAAATACTCAAAACATCTTAAAATGTGAATGATTCAGATCATCGAAATTGGGCCTAAAAATGAGCCCAATAACTCAGTAAGTAGGAAATCAATGAGGAAACTCAAGGAGAGGATCTTAATTCTGTAATAAATGAATATATATCCTAAAACTTTCAATACCAATAGTGCTATATAGGAATATATTATTGCGTTCCGAACTATACGATGTGGCGAAAATCTTAAAATACATTAATTGAGTTTAAAAGGAGATGTTGGAAAGACAAACTCAATTTGAATTTGGTAAAGGGGAATCCCAAAGAAAATGAGAACAAACAAGAGGCTGCTAGAAAGTTCTAGAGAGAAGAAGAGGAAGCCAACATGAAGAAGAAGAAGAATGAGGAATATCCATGGATGAAACTTAGCATAGAATACACAGTTTGTACACGATTGTGGAGTCTATAAATAAAGAGTTGTGAGATTGTTTTAGAGAGTGCGGGAGAAGAAAAATGTAATCTTCAGATAGAAACATAACATCTCTAGATAAGGAGAATTCTAAGAGAGTTGAGAGAATTTGAGAGTTAACAAAGCGATAGTTATGTTTTGTTGAGTTGTTTGAATGATTGAATAAAAGAAGTGTTTGTTCAATTAATTTCCCTCTTTGTATACTATCATAACCGATATACACCCCTCTCCTACTCCTAACATCTTTTGTCTTCAAAATTTAGAAATCTCCAAATACATGAATTTTGAGGCATAATTAGGTTGCTTAGAGTGCAATGAAATATGGATAGAGATTTTATTGACAGAGAATCCTATCCTAGCTGAGCTATATGGCTTTTATTTTTTACTCAAAGGCAAAATCAAACTCCAACTACCTCCGTTTTTAGTTTCATAAAATTTTAAAGAGATAAGTAAGAGAGAGAGAGAGAAAGGGGTGGGGGGAAGAGAAACAAATGAGGGAAAGACGTAACAGACCTGGTGTGTAATAAAAGAATAAGAGAAATTATTAGAAGGCCACATGTGCAGTCTACACTGTCTCGCTACGTATGCAAAACCCAATGGTTGCATGTGCAAATTAGCGCAATACCTAGGGGTGTAAATCCGGCCTGACCCACTCGGGCTCAGGCTGGGCCCATGTCGGGCCTTGTGGGCTCCCACCAAAATTCGAGTTTGGCTGGGACGATCCACGGGTCAAAAATTAAGCCTAAACCCAATGGTTGGGCGGGCCTAACCATTTTTTTTTTTTTTATTTTTTTTACCAAAGTTTTATTATTTTCTATTAAAAAATACACTGGCCTTGGGCGGGTCGGGCTTCAGGCCGAGCCCTAAGTGGGTCTTAAGCGAGCCGATGGGCTGGACCATAGACCGGGTCGGACTTCAAAACAATGGCCCAGGCCCTAGCCCAGGGGCTCGGGCTAGGCTCGGGCTTGGGCCTAAGCGGGCCTAAACGGGTCGCGTCCATCTCGGGTCGCGGGCGGGTTTTGAGCCACCCACGAGCCGCGAGCCATTTTTACATCCCTAGCAATACCATAACCATACACTAACCTTCATCACTGCACATGTGGAAGTCATGGTCGCACACACGGATTCTTACCACCGCACGAGTAGGCCTAGCCCACTACACGTGCAGAGTGCCCCTATTAATGAACTACCTCAAATTTCAACTCTAAGCCTAGAATTCACGTCCTCTAGCCCAAAACTCAAATTGAAACGCTTCAAACGATAAACAAGATTTAATACAACACTAATGATCTCAGAAACAAAAAACGACCACAAGACATTCAAAAATATTCGAAAATAGTACAAGTACACCCAACAATTACCAAATAGACACTACAACAAAAAAAACAAACGGCGACTAAAAAAAAAAAATTCGTCGCTGAAAGTGCATGAAATGGCGACTAAAATGGAATTCGTCGCCGAAAAGCAAGGTTTTAGCGACTAAAAGACTATAGTCGCCGAAAAGCAGGGTTTTAGCGACTAAAATGAAGTTTAGTCGCCGAACAGAGGGTTTTTAGCGACATTCAAAATTTGGTTAGATCTCAACACTAGCAAAAGCTCTAAAAGGTTTCAATGGGTAAAGGTTGCAAAAGAGAGGCATTTTTGTTGTGGGTGCAGCGGCAACGCTGTATGGAAAGTAGAAAGAGAGGGGTTTGGTGCTAAAGAGGAGAAAAAGAGGAAGGATAAAGAGAAAAAAGTGAAAAGACAGGCAAGAGGGCTATGTGAGGGAGTTAAGAAGGAAGGTAACAGTGGCTGATGTTAGTAGTTGATGTAATGACTTTGCCAAAGAAAAGAGGTGGTTATAGTCAGTGCCTGGGATTAGGGGAGAAAGGGCAGAATGGGAGAAGGTGGTTAGACTTTTGAAAGGGAAGAGGGAGATAGGTTCAATTGGTTGGGGCTAGGGGAGAAAAATGGTGTAGAAAGGTGATGGGGAATAGAAACCAAAAAATGGAAGAAGTCGATTAGATGAGGTAAGATCTTTGTTAGTAAATGAAATAATTGGTGTGGCTTATTGAATTGGATGGCATGGCATTCTTTGATTGGTTGGTCATAACCTAAAGGGTTTACGTACCGAATCAAGATCCTCTGATTCAATATCCCCTTTGACTTCCTACTTGTTGGATTATTGGGTCTACTTTTGGGGCCAATTTTGATGATCTGAACAGTTCACATTTTAAGATTTATTGAGTATATCATACCTGTAAAAAATCAAATTGATCGGATATCAAAAAATACATGTTTGGGTCATCAAACTAAAAACTATTTTTAAAAAAAATTTAATAAACAGTTTTCCGTACACATACTTTCTGATATTCGATCAATATAATTTTCTACAACTATAAATACTCAAAAAATCTTAAAATATGAATGGTTCAGATCATCGAAATTGGGCCAAAAAATAAGCCGAATAACTTAGTAAGTAGGAAATCAAGGAGGAAACTCAAGGAGATGATCTTAATTCTGTAATAAATGACTATATATCCTAAAACTTTCAATACCAATAGTGCTATATAGGAATATATTATCGCGTTCCTAACTATACGATGTGGCGAAAATCTTAAAATACATGAATTTTAATGCACAATCATGCAGTTGGGAGTGTTTGTTTTATATTTAGGTATAACATAATAATGTTGTTTAATCTGTTGTTGGAAGCATAAACTCAATTTGAATTTGGTGAAGGAGAATTTCAGAAAAGCGGAGAACAAACAAGAGGTTGCTGAAAAGTTCCAGAGAAGAAGAGGAAGTCAAAATGAAAAAGAAGAATGAGGCTTCAAGGAAGCTCCATTGATAAAACTTGGCTTAGAAGAAATACTACAACACACTGATTATACACGGTTTGTACACGATTGTAGAGTCTATAAATAAAAAGTTGTGAGATTGTTTTAGAGAGAGTGGAAGAAGAAAAATATAATCTCCAAAAGAGAAACATATCTCTAGATAAGGAGAATTTTAAGAGAGTTGAGAGAATCAGAGAATTAACATAGAGATAGCTATGTTTTGTTAAGTTGTTTGAGTGATTGAATAAAAGTAGTGTTTGTTCAATAAAACCTCTCTTTTTATACCATCACAACTAGTATATACCCCTCTCTTACTACTCAACAGCAGTATCACAGTTAGAAGAGTCAGTTTGGGTCAAAATTTCAAATAAACAGAGAAGACATAAAGAGTTTTCAAATTTGTCCAGATTCCGAAAATGTCAAAATCAATATCTGAATATTCCAAAGGGTTCGTGTTGACTAGAGGAGTATAGAACCATTAACCAGAAGAGTCAAAACGTAGCCAAAGTTCACTGATAATTGCGACATCCGAAAATTGAAATTTTTTGAAACTGTTGAAATTCAATTTTGAATATACAAAATTGAAGTACTTGTTGAGAGGATTTCGACGGTATAAAGAACGGCTCAAACGAACTCCAAATGAACCTATTCAGCTGTCGAGAAGCTGAACTCATACATAGCACTCGTCTTCTCCAGAATTTTGAAGTCGCGGAACATTTAAGAGAAATTATTTAGTGCTTTGCGATTGAATTACAACCGTTAATCTGAACTGTTCAAATTATTTTAGTTAGATCTGAGCCATTTTAAATCAAATTTTGACAATTTAATAGTTATTTCTAACTATTTGAAATATTCTGAACACATCTGTATGGTCCGATTTTACAAATTCCATACCAACAATTTAAAGATTTTATTTGAAGAGATGAAGTAAGAAAAATATTCTTCGAAACAGGAATCGAAGAATATAATAAAGAAGACATCATAGATGGATGATAGAAGACGTCCCATATATCGTGAACAAGACAAGCAAATAGGTGATTGCTCTAAGACATTGAAGAGAGATGAGTCAATACATGGTTAATAGAAGTGGACAACATGTGGTTGCTACACAAGATAAACAACATATGGTTGTTTCTAGAGACAAAGAACAACGGGTGATTGTTCCAAAAGATATACGTCAACAGAGAATTAACAAGAAAAGACAATAGAGGGTTGTTCCACAAGGAAGAGATACTAACAGAGGGCATGTACCACGAGGAAGAGGTTGTAGACAAGAGATAAGACATCAATAAGAGGTTGACAGCACTAAACAACATGAAGTTATTCCGAGAGAAATAGAAGTAAACAGATGATTGACTTCAAAGACTAGACAAGAGGTCATCCATGAGTAGATTTGAAAGCATTGTGTAGAGAATCTAACAAATTGAGTTTAAAAGGAGATGTTGGAAAGACAAACTCAATTTGAGTTTGGTAAAGGAGAATCCCAAAGAAAAAGAGAACAAGCAAGAGGCTGCTAGAAAGTTCTAGAGAGAAGAAGAAGAAGCCAACATGAAAAAGAAGAAGAATGAGGAAGATCCATGGATGAAACTTAGCTTAGAATACACAGTTTGTACACGATTGTGGAGTCTATAAATAAAGAGTTGTGAGATTGTTTTAGAGAGCGCGGGAGAAGAAAAATGTAATCTCTAGATAGAAACATAACATCTCTAGATAAGGAGAATTCTAAGGCCAAGTTTGGCTACAAAGAAAAAAGTGCACTTATTTCATCTTTTTATCTTTTTTGGGTCACATCAATCAACATCTTCTCTCTACTTTTTCTACACATAATACAAAAAAAGTCAAAAAGTACACTTATTTAGTCTTTTCAAACTAGGCAGAGAGTTGAGGGAATCTGAGAGTTAACAGAGCGATAGTTATGTTTTGTTGAGTTGTTTGAGTGATTGAATAAAAGGAGTGTTTCTTCAATTAATTTCCCTCTTTGTATACCATCATAACCGATATACACCCGTCTCCTACTCCTAACATCTTTTGTCTTCAAAATTTAGAAATCTCCAAATACATGAATTTTGAGGCATAATTAGGTTGCTTAGAGTGCAATGAAATATGGATAGAGATTTTATTGACAGAGAATCCTATCCTAGCTGAGCTATATGGCTTTTATTTTTTACTCAAAGGCAAAATCAAACTCCAACTACCTCCGTTTTTAGTTTCATAAAATTTTAAAGAGATAAGTAAGAGAGAGAGAGAGAAAGGGGTGGGGGGAAGAGAAACAAATGAGGGAAAGACGTAATAGATCTGGTGTGTAATAAAAGAATAAGAGAAATTATCAGAAGGCCACATGTCCAGTCTACACTGTCTCGCCACGTATGCAAAACCCAATGGTCACATGTGCAAATTAGTGCAATACCTAGGGGTGTAAATCCGACCCGGCCCACCCGGGCTCAGGCTGGGCCCATGTCGGGCCTTGTGGGCTCCCGTCAAAATTCGGGTTTGGCCGGGACGGTCCACGAGTCAAAAATTAAGCTTAAGCCTAGGAGTATTCGGGCCTTGGGTGAGTCGGCCCAATGGGCTTGGGCCTGGCCTCAGGCTTGGGTGGGCCTAACCATTTTTTTTTGTTTTTTTAATTTTTTTTTTACCAAAGTTTTATTATTTTCTATTAAAAAATACACTGGCCTTGGGCGGGCTGGGCTTCGGGCCGAGCCCTAAGTGGGTCTTAAGCGAGCCGATGGGCTGGACCACAGACCGGGTCGGACTTCAAAACAATGGCCCAGTCCCTCGCCCAGGGGCTCGGGCTTGGGCCTAAGCGGGTCAGATCAATCTCAGGTCGCGGGCGGATTTCGAGCCACCCACGAGCCGCGGACCATTTTTACATCCCTAGCAATACCATAACCATACACTGACCTTCATCACTGCACATGTGGAAGTCATGGTCGCACACACGGATTCCTTCCACCGCACGAGTAGGTCTAGCCCACTACACGTGCAGAGTGCCCCTATTAATGAACTACCTCAAATTTCAACTCTAAGCCTAGAATTCACATCCTCTAGCCCAAAACCCAAATTGAAACGCTTCAAACGATAAACAAGATTTAATACAACACTAATGATCTCAGAAACAAAAAACGACCACAAGACATTCAAAAATATTTGAAAATAGTACAAGTACACCCAACAATTACCAAATAGAGGTTCAAGTCAATTCTAAGACCTAAGACGCTACTGTTATTGTCAATTGTGAATTTTTAAAAAAAATAAAATTAGCAGAATTTTTGTTTAGGATGTCACAATATCAGACAAAATTTCTTAGAGTTACCATGGTAAAGAGTTGCATTAAACAAGGAGACAACTCTAATTTATATTATAAGATAAATGTAGGCAACATATGCGGACATGCCAATCAACATATTATCCGGCCCATAAATAAGGGTAATGTTAGGGATATCAAATTTTTTACTAAATAAATGACCAAATATTTCATGTAGGTATAGGGTCCGCAATTTTGTAAACCTCACACCCATGTAAGATATTTGATCATTTATTTGGTAAAAAATTTGGTATCCTTGGTATTATCAATTGCGGACCACACACCCATGTGAGACATTTGGTCATTTATTTGGTAGAAAATTTAGAGCCTATAGCATTTTCCCATGAATAAGGGTAATATGCTAGGAATACCAAATTTTCTACCAAATAAATCACTAAATGTCTCACATTGGTGTGGAGTCCGCAATTTTGTAGATCTCACACTCAAGTAAGACATTTAATCATTTATTTGATAAAATTTTTTAGGCATATAGCATTTTCATTACTGAGGTGATAATTTCTTGAGTCTAATAAATACTCATTTTTAAGAACATTGGAACAAACTTTGCTTTCAATAACAAATTTTAGAAATGTTAAGAATTTTTTTAAAAAAAATATACTAAAATATAACAGTGGTACTACATGCACCAATTAGTATACCAACATTAGTTATGACATAATTATTGACACCACTCATTATACAAATTGCAAATACCAAAAACCTCTTAAATTATATCACATTATCAATTGGTAAATTAGTTAATACACTAATTAATAAACATAACATTATTCAAAATATAAAAGTGCCAAGTGTAATTTATCCGAAATAGACCATATATAAAACCTATTGTATAATTTAATGTGCAAGGATTGGTATTCATTAAGATTGTTGTTTTGTTTGCATCTCATTGTCTCTTTTCTAAGTGTTTTGCTTTGAATTAATCCATGATTTCATCAACCTTGACAAGATCAAGAAAGGTTATTTGATGCATTGATTGGCCCAAGGGTCTTAGATATCACACGACTATGTAGAGTCCATCGTTAAATTTAAGGAGTCATGTCATGTGAACGTTGGAACAATGTCTTAACAACGTTAAATAATTTTCAATTTGGTAGTTGTTGTGATTATAACTTTAGCAGAGACAAGCATCCATACTTGCATACGCATATACATTCATGAACATATAAAAAAGGTTACCAGAGACATTTAATAATGAAAACACTTTCTTTCGCAAAGAGTGCTTTTGAAAAAAAAATAAAAAATAAATTATAAAGGAGTTGAATCGGTAGATCTAATTTTGTGGTTGGGGCCCATTTGAGTCCTATTTTTTTTATCTAAATTGTTTAATTTGTAGTGATCTAAGCAGATCATTCGTATAATAAATTTAGTTAACTGGACATTAAGAACTATCTAATCAGGTCACTTTTCTTTTGAAAAAAATAGATTTTTTTTTTTCATACATGTATAAATTAATTATGTGGCTACTGAAACTCCAATCAACTTGAATTTTTGTTTATATGATTTATTCTATGGTCCATACAAATTGATCGGTTCAGATCAATAAGATGGGCTTAAGAGTAGACTCACAACCATGAAGTTGGACCCTCTAGTCCAATTTTGAAGTACAGGAAATCTGAGTTTAATAGAAAAACAAACACAAAAAGAATACAAAATATACATGAATATAATACGATTTATTAGTAGCTTATCGACCACATCTAAAAAATATTATCCATCTATATATATTTTGTATCTAATTCTATGTACAATTTTAGTGTGTTTAATTTATTTTAACTAAAGCAGTGCCCCAAAGTGGCACTATAATGGTTTGTTTATTTTTTTTTTTTAATTTTCTTATCACATTAACAAATACAAAATTTATTAATAAATAAAATTTTAAAAAATCTGTTAGTAGTGTCCACTTCTAAAAAATATTACCTATTGTGTACATTTTGAATTCAATTATATGATCAATATATCCCTATATTTATTTCAATCTAAACCCAAAGTGGCACCATAATGCTTTGTTTATTTTTATTTTGTAATATATTTTTTCGGTTTTCTTATCACATAAATTTTTTTTTCTTTTTCACAAAAAAAAAAAAGAGAAATATATAAAATAGCAAGATTAAGTGATTTTAAGGTTTAGGATTTAAGATTTACATATACATATGAGTAAGGGGTGGTTTGAGATGATCTAAATAAGTGCATTTTTTGACTTTTTATGAAATATGGATTGGGTATGGGTTAGATTTAAAGTGATGTGTTAGAGAGGTGATGTGACTTAAATAAAATAGTGACTTTTTGACTTTTTATCTTTTTTAGATCATGCCAAACAAGACCTAAGCCTATATGCACAGAAACCAAATATTGAACTACACACAACTCTCCCATACATGTGGGCCCCACCTCTTGTGAAAAGATTGTATCTCATTTTATTTTTAGTTTATGTATTCTTAGCATTAGTTTATGCATATTTGTCCGATCTTTATCCAATCCAAAATAAATATAATATTATTAGCACATCATTAAAACAGTACTTTGAAAACAGTAATGTTATTAATGAAAAGGGTAAATTACACAAACATCTCCTGAGGTTTATATTTATTACAGTTCTTTCCTTCACCTTTTAGAAACTATATCTCCCTCCCTGAAGTCTAAAGTTTCATTACAGATTCCCTCCTCAGCAACTTAATTTTTTTAAATACCAATTTTGCCCTCACTGGGTAAATTACATTGACACCCCCTACATTTTAAAAATTACAATCTCCTCCCTAAGGTTTAAAGTAGCATTACCAATTGTCCCCTTGGTTAGTATTACTTGACAAAAAAAAAACATTGAAAAAAAAAGTTAATTGGAAAAAAAATTATTTGAAAACAAAATTAATTGAAAAAAAAATTTGTTAGTAAAATTTTTAAATTTCTGTTTAAAAACCAACGTAAACTCATTTTTTGAATTTACGTTTTTTTCTTCAAATTTACAATCTGAGACAACCATTTACAAACAAAAAAAAAAATTTATCAAACAAGTTTTTATGACAGTTTTTAAAATTTTTATAAATATAAATTGAAAACTGAAAACGAAATAGTTACCAAACAGGTTTCAGATGGTAAAAATATCGTAAAATTAACAAATAATTAAATAAGTTACCAACGTAAGAAATGACTTATCAAAATATTCTTAGGCTATGTATGGTTTGATTTTTAGAAAAAAAAATTTAAAAATTAAAAATTAATTTGGTCATGAAATAAAAAATAAAAAATAATTATCATTTTTGTATAATTTTTTTTTTCGAGTGGCTATAAATAATGTTTTACAAATTAAATTGAAACAACTATACGTATGTATATAACCTGCCCAAAAGTTAAAATGATAATTATTTCTTATCCTTAAATGATAATTATTTTTTATTTTTTATTTCTTAATCAAATTAATTTTTAATTTTTAAAAAAAATTCTAAAAATCAAACCATACATAGCCTAAGAATATTTTGATAAGTCATTTCTTACGTTGGTAACTTATTTAATTATTTGTTAATTTTACGACATTTTTATCGTCTGAGGCCTTTTTGGTAATTATTTCGTTTTCAGTTTTCAATTTGTATTTACAAAAATTTTAAAAATTGTCATAAAAATTTATTTGATAATTTTTTGGGTTTATAAATTGTTGTCTCAGTTTGTAAATTTGAGAAAAAAACGTAAATTCAAAAAATGCGCTTACGTTTGTTTTTAAATAGAAATTTTTTAAAAAAATTCAAATAATTTTTTTTTTCAAATAATTTTTTTTCCAATTAATTTTTTTTTTTTTGATGAATTTTTTTCCAACTAATACTAACTGAGGGGGCAATTAGTAATACTTCTTTAAACCTCAGGCAGGAGATTGTAATTTCTAAAATGTGAGGGATGTCAATGTAAAATTGGCATTTAAAAAAATTAAATTGCTAAGGGGGAATCTATAATGAAATTTTAAACTTCAGGAAGGGAGATGTAATTTCTAAAAGGTAAGGGGAGAACTATAATAAACATAAACCTCAAAGGGTGTCAGTGTAATTTACCCTAATGAAAAAAATGTAACTAGAAAAGCATTCAAAAATTAAAATGTATGCATTAAATTAATTTTATAAAAAATAAACTTAAATATAAACAATTCAAAATAATTATACTTTCACGGAATACAAGTAATTTTGTGCTCCATGAAAGTAAAAAATTGTGGCATGAATTCGGAGTGGACAAACACTAGGCCAAGTTGGGTATGCACTATATGACCCTGTTTAGTAGGACTTATTTCCAGCTTTTTTCAGCTTTTAGCTTAATTTAAGCTATTTTAATGTGTTTGGTTCAACCTAATAATACAGCTTATAGCTTTTTGTAAGTAAAAAATTACCTTATTCTTTGAGTGGGGAAGGAGAAGCTTAATTTATAAGTCAAAAATCAGTTTATGTTCACAGTTATAAACTATAAGCTGTTAGGCTATAAGTTATAATTACTTTCCCACAACTCTACCAAACGGGGCCTATATAGTAGAGTATGTATATTATCATTTTATGGCCCTCTGTTTGTCATGGATCCATTGACCTATGTTCTATGCGGAGCAAAGTACTGTGCGGAGATAAGTGCTACACTATTGTGGGAGCCACCTCTATAATCCGTACGAGTCACCTCTTGAATCTGTATCTCTGTTCTGACTATCATTCATGTGACCTCTATTCTGTTTTATTCGATACCGTGGTTATGGTTATTTATTTAAATAATCTTAGTTTTACTACTGAAATGATTATTCGTTCAGACTAAGTTATCTTAAATATTTTAGTTACATAACTATTCATGGTTATTTTGTGTTCCTTATACTCTTGGCATAACATTTCTCACTCTGCCATGTGCTTATAGCTGTTTACCAATTTTCAGGAAACAATACAATTCAGAAATAGCTTTTGAAAAGTCTTAGATGCGGTGCTGCAGAATAGACACACACAGCACTTTTATGATATTTTTATATATAAATATCGGCCTTTTTAGTCAATAAATTTTGTAATAAAAATAGAAGCTCCGATGATTATTTTGGTACCCTCACTTAAATATTACTTCTACTCGCGTTTATTAATTTGTTCAAGAATTGGCCGGAGGTAACTTCAGTTACTGACCATCACGATACTTAACCCTTAGATACAGAGAGCGGGTCGTGACAGAATCAAATTCTTATACATATCATTTACAAAAAAAATTAAATTAATCTAATAATTATGAAAAAAAAGTGATGTAATCATATTTACTTAAAAAAAAAAAAAAAATTGATGTAATCTCCCAAACCAACCAATGCTTATAATAAAAGGTCGTATCCGGCTAATATTAGGCGGCAGCCATTAGTGGTTGAGCCTGCAGTTAATAGAATGCATGCTAAAGGCAAGAGGCCCTTATATGAGTCCAGATCACCTAACTATTACAGGTTGGAGAGTAGTCATTCTGAAAGAAGGCTGGAGAAGAGTTCAGGTTTTGGGATCAAAGCCAGGAATTGGCCCCTTGAGCCAGCTTCACGAAGGACAGAAAATGATCACCATCATCGAGAACCTGAATCAGGCTCAAAGCTTAGAGACAGGGCCAAACAATTGTCTTCACAGCCAGCCTCGAAGGTGACCTCGAAAGAAGAAAGAGGCAGTTCAACGTCTGGGTCAGTAAGTTCGTGGGTACCTGGAGTCCCAGATTGGTTTGTGATGTAAAACAAACCTAGGGAAATGCCTATCCAAAGGAATTTTGGAAATCAAAGTAGGATGGTTAAGCCTCCTTTGGTGGCCCCCAACAACTGGGTGTTGCTGAAACACCCAAGAACGAGGGAACCAAATATGGTCCCCGTTATTTCCAGATCACAAAGGAGGAAAATTCAGCGTAGGTACACCCAATACCAGAGAGACCTGAAAGAAAGTGGAGAGAGTTCTTCGATGATCCAGACTGGAGAAAAGAAGAATCGAAAGTCAGACCATGATTCAAAGCCAGTTACACAAAACGAGATGGATCGCAGCAGAGAACAGTTGTCCAAGGTTCATTCTGAACTAAAAGTCAGAGAGAAGGAAAGGCTAACAGGGTTGGAGAAAGCTCTGATGGAGAGTGGTAGCGAAACGGAAGAAGATATTGGCGTAAGCCAGAAGAAAGAAATGGTGGAAGAAGAAATGTTCGAAGCTTTCATGGCCGAGCAAACATTTCTGGTTGGAAAACCAGCGGAGGAAAATCATTCGAAGGGACCCATTAGCAATGAAATACCAGAATGCATCATGCAGGATGTTTCTGAGGTAATTGACCAAGGTGACCAAGAGGGGAAACAGGTACAGCCAGCCATCCAGTTTGGCTCGTTTCCCCCAGTATCAGTGAACATGGTACACATACTACCACAGGAATTCCAAGCAGGAGATGAGAATCAAGAGGGGCAGGAAGCCGATCCAATTCCGATCTCTAGTGAAGATTCACAAGTGAGTATGGTATAAGATAATTTCGAAATGGTTACCCCAATGGAAGCTGAATATGAGAGCGAGGAAGTGGTAAACATTAACCCCTCGTATCCATTCGAATATCCCTCGAATTCAATGACGCAGCATGTTAAGCCTTTGTACATTAAGGCCTTCTTTGATGGGGTTCAGTTAAACTGAGTCTTGGTGGATAATGGAGCGGCGGTGAACTTATTACCGAAATCCTCCTTGAAGAAATTGGGGAAGAGGAATCCCAGGTTGATCCCAACCAGTACAACCATCGCTGGTTTCGCTGGAGACAAGCAGATGGCCCAGGGAATTCTACCCATCAACCTGAGTATGGGAACCAAGGACTGCATGACGGCGTTTTTCGTCATCGATAGCAATGCGAAGTACAATGCTTTACTTGGTAAAGATTGGATCCACACTAATAAATGTGTGCCTTCCTCTTTGCATTAGAAAATGATAATAGCTCTAGGCAATGGGAAGACGGAGGAAATTAATGCAGATCCTCAACCTTTCATAGCCTGTGCAGATTTCGCAGAAGCCAAGTTGTATATTGATGGCGTGGCACCGCTCAGTATACTGATGGAATTCGATGGCTCAGCCGAAGTAACGGCTGATAAGGAAGTAGCACACCTGAAGCATTTAGTCCAGGAGAGTGCTGGTGAAGAGCTAGTGGTTAAAGATGATAATGATGCCTGGTTATAGGCAGCAAGATGAAGCACCAGAAGCCAGGTCTTTGGCTTTAATCAAGTTTTCAATATTGGATATAAAGTCAATAGTCCAGAAATTTCGAGAGCAGGAGAAAGAAGTCATGACGATTGGCTGCAAGCGGGAGCAGCAACAAGCCAGAGTTTTGACCCTTGATAAATACTGTGCATTGGACATAGAAACAAAAGTCCAAGAAATACAGGAAGAAGAAACCTTGTGGACAGATTTTGTCTATGAGGAGGAGAATAAAGAGGAGGAATCAAAGAGCTTGGAAGTAGAACACAGCAAGGAGATTTCTGCGAAGTCAGAGAAGATCAAAGAAGGAGTTCCAGTAAGTACTCAGATACAAGACCCCTTAGAAGAAATAAATTTAGGGGAAGATTCTGTACAACAACCCATTTATATAAGTGCTTGGTTGAGTTCTCTGGATAGGGACCAGTTATTGGTTATTCTGAGAAGATATAAAGATTGTTTTGCATAGTCATACAATGAACTACCAGGATTGGATAGGTCATTAGTGGAACATAGGCTTCCCATGAAGCCTAACTTCAAGCCATACAAACAAAAACCAAGAAGAATGGGTTCAGAGGTGATCCAGAAAGTCAAGGAAGAAATTCTTAGACTACTCAAGGCAGGCTTTATCAGAACAGCCAGGTATGTTGAGTGGCTATCTAATATTGTACCTGTAGTCAAGAAAAATGGCAAAATGAGAGTATGCATTGATTTTAGAAACTTAAATCTGGCAACTCCAAAAGATGAATATCCTATGCCTATAGTAGATCTGCTGGTTGGAGAGAGTTCTTCACATCACATTTTATCAACGATGGATGGACACTCAGGCTATAACCAAATCTGCATTGCGGAGAA